>JAAAKB020254755.1:0-10587 GCA_010014835.2 Apostichopus leukothele | reverse complement strand
GTGTATATTTTGGTATGTGGGGGGGGAGGTTGTTTTTGTGAGAAGGGGGAGATAAAGTGTTGTATGTAGCGTATTTGTTAATAAATCGAGAAAAAAATGTGGGACATAAGCTAGCCTGGTGCTGACATTGTCATGACAGAAAGTGAGCCTAGGGAGAGATGGGGGGGGGGGGCAGTACCTTAATAACACCTGGCAGAATTGCATTGCCATGGTAGATTTTAAAAATTCCTACCAAGAAAGAAGAGTTTTTGTTGAAGTTTGTTGATGTTTTCCATCAATAACTACTCTACAATATGAATTAATTTTCATCCCTTGTTAATTTTCTTCACTTTGAACACACCAGCAAGTCTTAACATACATGCAGATATTTCTATTTTAATCCTGTTTCCGATAGCTGAAAGAGAAAAGAAAAACGGAGGTATTTACGAGTCTTTGTGATAAGAAAAAAATCGGTTCTCTCTCGACAGTTTTCCAAAACTTGAACATGTGGCTTGTAACTCTATTACTTACTATTACTGGTTGATGATAAAGCAAAAAAAAATTGTTTTCCTTTCATTAGTAAACATGGCTTTCTCTTCTCTTTTTTCCTTTGGACAGAAAACGACTCCAACTGAATCTGTTAGATCGTCCCCAGCAACCAAGTCTCCTCCATTTGCTGCCACTAAACCTTTGAGGTCAGTACAAGGGCCAAGGGTGTTACCTATCCCTGTCAAGAGGCAGCCGGCACATTCCAAGGGTAAAGCCCCGATGCCCCCCGAGGGGAAGTCGTCGTCGTCATCATCATCTTCATCCATTCCCATCTCCTCTTCAAAGTCCAGCTCAAAATCCCCGACAGAAGAGGTAGCCTCCCCTAGAGATGCAGTGGTCTCTTCTTCATCCAATAAGCAGCCATCGAGATCACCCAAAGAGACAGTGGTTTCTCCCAGAGAGACACCGTCTGTACGTTCGCCTAAGGGACCTCCGACTTCCCCGAAGGAGCCTGTGCTATCACCAAAGGGAACTGCATTCAGGTTGCCTTCCCCAGCTGCTGCCAAACCATCACCGAAGCCGAGGCCGAAACCTCTACCGAAGCCCCGCCCTCAAAGCCTATTTGGCGTTCCAAGCACGACGGATCCAGCCGTCGCGAAGGATGCCAAAATGAGCGGATCTTCCAAGGACGATCTCAACTCGGACATCTTGAAGAACAAATCGGACGACGCATCGGTGAAGGATCACAAGGGTCCGAATTCACCTCGCTGGTTGTCCGACAAGAATAAGAAGCTCCCACCCATCAAATCGTAAGTGTGTCGTCACAGAACGAGACTCGCATTTTCTTGTCTCTTTTTATCCTATTTCTTGTAAGTCGTTTTCTCTTCCTTAACAATTTGTTTCTTTCAGAGTCTGTGAACTTTTGAGTCAAGAACATTATTTTGATCAAGAATGTTCATTTTGGATTACATCAGTGCTCCATACATACCTCTATCATCAATGTTATCGGTAATGGGCGTCAGGGACAGTTTGCCAAAAACAGCTCAGTTACTCAGTAACTGGACATCCTAATTGCATAATAAAAAATAACTTCTTCACCCAAGAGAATTTTGTATGTAAATTAAGTGAGGCCTAACTGCATTTGGACATTAAAATGTCTCAGCCTCTAGTTAACTTATTGATATTCGTTTCTGAGAGTGGTGCAGATATTCTCAAGGCATTGAACTCTGTTTTGACACAAATTAGACATGTCTAGGGATTTTTTACCTGAACTAATAAAAATGGGAGTCTGCTTATATACTCATACTGTGGCACTACAAGTCAATGAAGGATGTGGTTCAAAGATTATCTGATAGGGTAGGTTAGGATACTTTAATAACTTGAATATACATTACAGTACTCATAATCATAAAATGAGATTCTACTTATATAGTCACGTTATTGTTCTTATAGTACAAGTCCGATGAACAAAATGCACTAAAAGTAATAATATAGTTCATATTATTCTGCTCACTTTCGTGTGCCTCGTCTCTACTGCTGCCTCTCTGAGCTAAGTCTTGCATATTTAATATATTATATATATATATAATAATAATTTTGGAGAAAGCCTGCTTACTTGGGAAGTAACCTATAAAACTTAGTCAAAGTTTACAAACTGTAGAAATAAAACTCAGACAGTGTAGGTAGGGAAAAGTGGTTGGAGGGGAAGGGGGTTCTTGCCAGTTATTAGCTATAAATCACCTGCTAAATATAAATATCTCATCAATTGTACAGGACATTACACTAGTTATAAATCTGTTCAGATGTGCAGTACACTAGTTATGTGTAACTTTCCATATAAAATTCAATTTCTTCCTATTCATTTGGACAAAAGTCTGTTTATTTATTTTTTTCCATATTTATTTATTATTTGCTATTTTCACTGTTTTTATTAAAAAAACATTTTTTTTATCACATTACAGGCCAGTTACAAAGACAAGCGACGAAGCCAAACCGAATCAGCAGCCAGAATGGAAACAAAAAATACTGAAGAAGAGGAAGGATCAAGAGGCATTAGGTAAGAGTGGATACAGAGAAGAGGATTGCTCTCTCATGAACATTTTATTTTATTTTATCTTATCTTATCTTATCTTATCTTATCTTATTTTTTATTTATTTATTTATTTATTTATTTATTTATTTATTTATTTATTTATTTATTTATTTATTTATTTATTTATTTATTATTTACTTATAGAGAACTCTCTCCTGCCAAGTTGTAGATTTGAATGATCTGACGACAAAGTCGGAGCCTCTGGAGCCGTCGCAGTTGCTCTGGAATGACCTTTGACATTTCCTTTGGCGATCGACACTTTCGATGAAAGTGTTTACGTAGCCCAGCGTCAAGATTTGCATGCGAGGGGGTTCAACTTTGTTAATAATACATCCAATTCGGTGGATGAAAAAAGGGGGGGATGACAAAAAATGTGCTTATATTAAGGTTTTTATATCTAATTGCTGCTACTTAGCATGCTGTTACAGTCATACAGGTTTATGAAACACTTCATAATGATTGGGGAATCCTTGTGACGTACCAGCTGCCCTGGGGGTGGGGTGGGGGTTTAAGGAAGATTGTTGTTAACTTTTATCCAAGTAACAGCAGTGACAATATAACCTTGCAATGTTTGATACTTTGATGTTTGGAAGACCTTGCATCCGGATTTAACGTGTAAACATATTATTTATTATTTATCTGTGTTGATCTAACGGTAAGGACCTGGTTGATGTTGTTATTGTTTGGTGAAGACTTTGAAGAGGCTCAAGTTTGTACTGTTTTCTACTAATTTTATGTACTTTCTTTGTACTTTCTGTGATGGTAAGAGCTTTATATTATCTATCAGTTTGTAAAACCCATGTGAATGTGTATCATCTTGAATATTGTTCACAGGGGAACAATCCAGATTCGAACCTTATAGTCAATCAATCGATCAATCAATCAGTATTTATATAGCACTGATATCGTGGAACACTTCAAAAGCGCCTTGAAAGAGATATCATTAAATTTTGGTGGAGAAAATTATTTCACTTTTTAGACATCTAACCATTTAGTAGTAAGTGAAAGGGGGAGGGGGTGGGCTCGACCTCTACCCTTCTTGCATGACAAAAAAAGGTGGCTAAAACACTGTCCAATCCACATCACATCCATTCGGCCTCATGGAGGCATATTGTCTGCTTGCTGGAATAATTTGCCATTTCTGGTTCGTCCAGTAGCTGGAATTGTTGACCACCATCTTGGCTAATGTTGTTTTTTTTTTATGTGACATAGGGCACTGCAGACCACAAACCCTTCATCCCCCTTGTTGTTTTTGTTACACATAACCTTTGACACAACTTACACTTGTGTAAAGAATCTGTTTGTGAATTCAAGCCAGATGATTCAAAAACAGGAAAATTAGAAGAAGCTGTAAAATTTGAAGGGTGACAAAGATGATCCAAATTTTCCAGAAAAAAAAATAGAAAGGTTAACCAAATTAAATCTTGTAGTCACTTTCACAATCGTGGTTTATGTTAGAACCGGTATAATCACTTAAAGATTTCTCTAATTACATGGAAACGCGTTATTTTACCTGAATAATATTATGATTAGCCAAGGTTTTGTTTAAGTTGGTGTCAATGCTATTCCCACGGCCATTGGATATGGCTGTGTGTCACAAACAACAACATTAAACTTTAAATAAAGGTATTAATTAAGGCAATTTCTCCTGCAGAAAGGGGGGGGGGGCAATGTGTATTAAACAGGTTCGTGGAAGTGGAGGTTTATTTTTTCTTCCTCTGAAACATGATCAGTATCTGTGTGATATATGATATAAAATATATCATATATGATATGATGGCTTATTAACTGACATTCAGCTGGTACTTAGTTTAATCACTCAATAAATATTAAAACTTCAGCCCAGAGTTTTATATACAAATTATGGCTTTGGATAATAGAGATGTTGTCAATGTGTTGATAATTGAAACTTAGGAGGCAGGGGGCTTGGGGCGGGGGGTTAAGTAGGTGGGTGGGGAGTTTGAAAGCTGACCTTTTGAAGGTTTAATAGAGGCATTGACTTTAATTTCTGTGTTTAAAGTTTGATTGTTTTTTCTTTTTATTAGACAATCAGATACATATCTAATACTTGCTTAATTCTTCACTTGCCAGTCGGTAACTCAAGTCGTGTGTACTTTTTTTGCTGAATATTTTGTAAACCATTTACTACTATAGGCCGGGTGCTCTTTATCCAGTAATTTGCAGATTTGTCGTTGGTGAAATGTTTGTTAATTCTTTTACGTTTGAAAGTTATTCTATGTTTAGACAGCTGCCAAAGGACCAAGTGAACAGACCGTTCAAAGAACTGGAGTACTGACATGTTCAGACTCAAGAACTGATACGATATAATCTAAGTGTCCCTGTTCGTATCAGGAGGGAGGGGGCATCCTTCAAGGAAAAGCCAGCTGTATCGAGTTATGAAAAGGATGTGGTGAGCAACTAAAAATATTTTTGTATTTGTTTGTTTGTTTTGTGTTTTTTTCGTGTTTAGAGGAAGGTGCAACAGTCACTCTGGACTCAAGTACCACGTATTCTACTTGAGTACAAGTATTAAATATTGTACTCGAGTACAAGTAAGTACTCAAGTCTGCGAGCACATTACTAGTACCATGAACTACCGTTTCAAAAATGTTTTGATCATGGTAATAGTTGGACCTACCAAATGTTGCAAGCTGTAGGCTGGAACTTGTGATGATAATGTGATGTGTAACGAAATAGAGGGCGGGTAGAGCAGTTACCCCGCCTCACCCTTATGTCCAATGTGACTTTTTCGACTGCTTTAGCTATTCGTTGCAGGGACGAGTGATGGTCTCTACACAAAAAAAGACTTTATTAGCCTTGCTGTGATAATTGATTTCCCAGTTTCATGCTTTCTACACATGGAGAGAAGTTCACATTCATGTGATGGTGTCAGTTATGACACTCAATGTGTGTGATACTAGATGGCAAAGCATGAATCGAATGTAAAGATATCTGCACATCACTTGAAGTTTTCCAAATGCAGTCCCACAGTTCTTTATATCATCAGATTTTCATACTCGGTAGAATCCTTCATGGTGACCCTATCGAGTGAACAATACTACCTTGCTGATGGTGTTTCATTCAGGCAAGGTCTGATTAGCACCTTCTTTCTTCGTTTAGAGTAATTATTTGTCAGTCCTCACCATCTATCTCGAAGGTTGATTCTTTTGATGTACCAAATTGATGCATATTTCTGATGTTTTCACTCAAAAGTGAGAATGTCTTGGGATGTCAGGACCAAAACCGGTGCAAAAAACTACTATCTAATTGTGGATATTTTTCTATGGTAATGTAACGTAAACAACAGTTTGAGAGTCACCATCAATTTGCTTAAGAAGGGTTTCTACTTTCACTTTGGTCTCATATGTATCTTAACTTCTGCAAAACTGTAATAGTGTGCTATGCTAAATTAAGATGTGTGTTTGTATGTAAATATTACCATAACAACCAAGTTGAAAAAAGAAGTCCGTCCAAACAGAAGACAGACTCGGGTTTTGGGTCTTTTCTCCTCATCTTTTAGTTGTCATGGTTTTAACGCCACACTGGCAGGAGACTTGGAAGTCTAACAACCGATGCCACATCAACTGTTAACTTAAGGGCTCTCAAAATTTGGTCCGTGTATCACAAAAAGTACTCTAAGAATTTATTTCACCTGTGTTAAAAAAAGGGGACTTTTCGTGACTGAAATTAAGCCAAACTTTCGTGATGACTTTCGAAAGAAAAAACGGATCTAAACAACACGCAAGAGTTCATTCATTTGACATGTTTTTTTATTTCAACATTTTCTTTTTTCTCACTCCATTGAAAATTAACTTTTGTCTCTCTTTCGTAACAATGCTGAACTGAACAAAACTGAATTTTTCTTATACTTCAAATAAGGATATTAAAAAAAAAAACCACAGAAATGAAGCATAGAATTAAAAAAAAATAATAATAATTAAAAATTTGGAAATGATTACATGTCACTGCACATGCTAGATATTATCACACACTTCTTCAGATGTGAATGTTTCTCTCAAAAGCCATAATAATGCCTGAGTGACAGCCATTCTCTTAAATTGCAGAGGTGATGCCCCTTCCCCACCCACCCCAATGCGTGGGAGGAACAAGGGTTTGGATGAAACAAATCAAATGTACAGACACCCTGTGAACCTATCGCACAACAGGAGACAAATCAGTACACACTGAATCTTTGCATAATCCATTCCATGGTTCTTAAAGATCGGCTTTATTGGCTCCAATTATAACACTCTATAGCTAGGAAAGTTTTGTGATTACGTAATCAACCAGCCAGGGTCGTAAATCAACCTCAGGCTTTACAATTAGCCCTGCATAGCTTCTTAACACCATTAGGCTCGATGTGTAAACACTGTGTGGAAATATGTTCATGTCTACAGTGTAGTTAATCATACAGCGTTCACACAAAGACCCTCATACAAGCAAATCAAATATGTGGCAGGCGTTGCAGACTAATTGGTGAAAAGAGGTCATTTAACGACCAAGGCAGGTCGATTACATAATCTCAAGAAATGTTTCCATGATAGCGTGCCAATAGTTGTGGGTCTATACAGCAGACCTTTAAGTTTGAGAATTGGGTGACCTTATCTAACTGATCTAAATACGGAATGTTACAGCTTCATACTACTAAACTTTGTGATCAACCGTTAATACTGAAATGATATTCTTTCATCATCTTTTTTGTGTTTTGACAATCGACAGATGAGATGTGAATATTTGCCTTTGGATACCATCGAGAGGTGGATAATCAGTGAGTGACAAATTTTGTTAAACCTTCACTTTAGGAATTTTTTGCATTCCTCGATTAGTTTGAGAAAGCATCATAGAGAGAGAGAGAGAGACAATTAGAGATTGTATGTGCATTAAGAAGGCCAGACTTTTTGATCCTAGCAGGATCTTCTTGAGAAGTAAATAATCTGCAAGATTCGTAGGGAATAATTCACACGGTACATCGCATTGTAAAATGAGCAGATTTCTACGTACACATCTCCAATGATACGTGTACATAGCAGTGTTTGTTCTTTACGCAGGAATCATAGTTTCTAATAAGAGACAAAAGTCAGAGCTCTCAAAGTTGCTGCACAAACTTTGAACACTAAATTATTTCCTTGAAATTATTCTAGCAGGAGCTTCTTAACAAGTGGATAACCTCCAAGATTCGTAAGGAATAATTCATATGTTACATCGATTGTAAATTGGGCAGAATGCTATGTACACAATTACAAAGATGTACATAGCAGTGTTTGTTTTTTACGCAGGAATCATAGTTTCTAATTAGAGACAAAGGACAGGGCTCTCAAAGTTGCTGCACAAACTCTGAACACTAAATTATTTCCTTGAAATTATTCTAGCAGGAGCTTCTTAACAAGTGGATAACCTCCAAGACTCGTAGGGAATATTTAATACAGTACATCACATTGTAAAGTGGGCAAATTGCTATGTACACATCTGCAAAGATCTGTACATAGCAGTGTTTCTTTTCACAGTACAGTACATCACATTGCCAAATGCTATACAAAGTGGGCAAATTGCTATGTACACATCTGCAAAGATCTGTACATAGCAGTTTTTTTGTTTTACACAGCAACCATAGCTCTTAATACAGGACAAAATTCAGAACTCTCAAAATTATTTCCTTGAGTTTTTCTAGAAAGCTAAAGAAAAGAAAAGAAAAGAATAAAGAATCGCATACAATTTTTAGGATGAGATTAAACATGTCCAATGGATTATTTTACTCTGTGTTGATCTATTTCTTAATGTGCCACAGGTGGACAGGCATGAGCTTTTTCCGCGAATTCGTGGAATATCCGTGATTTCTTTTCTACCTCGGGGACAAAAACTTATCCTAACACACTGTAGCATACACAAACTGGAGCCTATACCGCAATTTTTGCAAAGTTCCGTGATTTTTTTTACCCCAGGCTCATCCCTGGGTGGAGGCATCTTGTAAAGTTAATATTCATGTAGAGTCTCAGATTTTGTACAAACTTTTGTGCTTTAAAACAGAATTTATCCCAGTCCCAGCATATTCTAAGATTTCAAAATGCAAACTAGTATGCTTTCTATCCGAACGGAAAATTCGGTATCCAGAGAGCTACCGATAACAGTCACGGGAAAACGTAATTGTCACGGTCCTTTTGAGTCTGTGGCTCTGCTTCGAGTATAACGTCTCGTTTTTTTGTGCGACGTCACATGAACGGTAAAACTTGTTGGTAAAGTCCACTTTTGCTTGGACTGTTTTCTTTTTATCTTTTATTTACCTACCTTGTTTAACTGTTTAACACGTAGATGATATCGAGATATATAAGTGGAAGCAAGTCCTCTAACCTTTAAGGAGAAATATTGTTTACGTGAGGCTGTACGATTGCGTAATATCATGTCGATATTTCGTCATGGTTTTTTCCGATCTGCGTGTTTCCAACACTGAAAACCTCCCGATAAGACTACCTTGATTAAATAAACACATTTATTGTTTTTGAAGTAAAACTACAGTTGTGTTTGTTTGACTATTTAATCTATTCTGGAGTTGTTTTGTACTTCTTTTAACGCTACGAAGTTCAGTCAACTAGTCGTTTTATTGGCTATAAATCATGTCTCCGCGTTCGTCTCTGCCAATAAAACTCTCATCCGTTCCTTTACCTTCAGTCGGCTACATGGTGTGCCCGACGCTGTTGCAGAGTAACGAGCGTAACCACGGCCTTTGGCGGCCGGCCCTCCAGAACAGCTACTGTATCACACTGTTCAGGGACGAGGTCCTCATGTTCCACAAGTACATCGAGGTCTTCTTCGCTTCCATCAAAGGGTAAAAAACTTTTTCTCTCTCTCCGCTCTAGCGGCTCGCACGAACCCTGTCTAGATGTTTCGACTTTTTGTATCGTCAACTACACTTATCGATCACAATTTTAAATGGACAATTATGAGACCGATTCAAGAGATTGATAACGTGGCTGCTTCACTGCCGAAATAAATTCCCCTCCACCTTACCCCTGTCCCCTCACTACTATTGCACTTTTGAGAGCTACCTGATCTGCAAATTTGGTAACATGTGAGCACTACCCCCGTTCGTTCACCTCCATTGAATCCCCCCCCCCCCCATTGGCTCACTTCCTCTCCCTTTTTCAATTACCCAATCGTGACTGAGGTCTACATGGAACTGATTCAATTCCATTGAGTGGTTTTAAATTGGTCCAAATTTCAACTTGATTTTTTGCTTGTAGGGAGGCGGGTGAGGGGGGGGGTGGTCTGGATACATTGCAAAAGGCACTTCCATTGAGGCTGGGGAAGTGTCACATAAGCATCCCATGATTGTTGTTTCTCCTTTTTTGTTCATTTCTGTCTATGTAGGACTTTGGTTAGTATTAACCCCCTTACATTGGCAATAGTTTTGTACAGGTACCAGTTTCACTATCAGCACAGTACATTGGGTCTGCATACTCTTGTTACTCTAGTGACGTGGCTGTTTTCACTCCACTGTTCGTAAAATCTGACTCACCAAAGAACCCCTTTGGTGAGGAGACAATTATTGCATAACCCCTCCCCCCCATCTTTGAAACTGAAGACTGGCAGCCAACCCTTGAATCCTGAATTTACTAGCATGATGGTGGACCCTGTCTCTCTTGATGGGAAATTTGTCTCATGCGTTGATTCACATGATAATAATATTAATAATAATAATAATGGTAATAATTAAGAAACATGAGCCAAATATCTAAAAGGAAAAAATGAACATTTTGCGGGTGTGTCTAGAACTAAAAAGAGGTTTCACATATTATTCTTCTTCAATCATACAGGTTTAGTAGAAGAGTTGCCGAAGTGAAGGAATCCTCCAACGTGGCCCTACAGCAAGCGTGAGTAGTCTCTGTAACCGTTCATCCATCTCATCCACGTCAAAGTTTTGGGTCGGGTGAAATGAACCCACATTGCCTATCTTTCCGTGGTGGCCAATTGGCTAAGGCGTCGGACTCGTGATCCAAGGATTGCTGGTTCGATTCCTGCCTAGTTCATTACGT
>JAAAKB020254745.1:0-10588 GCA_010014835.2 Apostichopus leukothele | reverse complement strand
CCTAACAACCTCACATAAAACTTTAAAAGTAATGTAGGACAATCTTACGTTCAATAGAATACGAATACAATAAACCTAATTCATAGTCTACATGGTAGTCGGCTTCGACGAACCAAGGGTTCTCACTCCCTCCTTTATAAAATCCTGGATCAGCCCCTGTATATACCTTGTTGATAAACTATTACATAGCAGTATATTTTTAATTCACAAGTCGAAGAAAACTTATGGATTGTAGGCCTACATATGTTTGGAAGAGATGATGATAATCCATAGAATGTAAATTTCATTCTGAACTTTCCCCAGACAGCAACCGTAGGCGGGCTGGGACCGGCACCAACGGTGGGCCGAGGGTGGCCGACCGCCGGCGGGCCGACGCAGTCAGTTTGTCAATTGGTTCGCTAGCAGACCGTTATCGGCACCCGCGGTGGAACGACAGTGGCCCTACTGCTGATATTGTTCTTTTCATTGGCAGTCTGTCGCTGGCAGCCACCGACGGGTCGGCGTTGACCAACCGAAAGATAATATATCGTATGTGATCGGCTGCGGCGGGGCGCTGGCGGCCCTGCTGCGGGTATTATCCTCGGGTTCATTGTGGCGGCCGCCACTGGCGGCCACCGTTGACCGGCAATGATCCGCCTATCAACCGCCAATTAATCATGGGTTGGAGGTAATGGTCGCCCTGGCGCATCCATTCATGCTGATCTCTTTCCTGTCAATGCCCGGAACATGCCATTTCATAGGCCATGCCCCCACTCCTATGTTTCGATCTGTTTATACGTAAATCTGCAATGCAGTGTCGTTTGTAAGTTTCCGTACTGTTGAGCCGTTTGTTGACATCCGGTCTTACGCACCGACCTGAGTCGAGTCGTACGATATTTCTGCAAGCAGCCGTAGGTGTGCAGCATAGAATCATTTCAGTGTTGTGTTGCATAATATTGTTTGACGCACTGCCGACAGTATCAAACTTAATACTTTAAAGACTGGTTTCGACGTTTAAGTCAACGAAGCTGTATTCGTTCCAATTGAGAAACGACCATTTAATCAGGAATTGAAGACAATACAAAATGAAGAAACTTGCAAGTTTGTTCCCCATACAACATCCATGGATACTTCAGCATCTATTCTTGTGTACTGTGTTCTGTGCAATATTCACGTTTGTTAACAGTGGTAAGTTCAAAATAAGTTTGTCCTACAAACTTACCTACAACTGTCCTAATATCGAGCAAAGCTTCATAACGATATTGATGTGACACCTAAATTTAATACAGTGCGCTGCGTTGGTAACATAACGTTTAGAATTACCATTACTGGCATTAGTAATAGTATAGGCCTAACCTACAGTATAGTCAGTATTGCGAAGTTCGGAACACTGCGAAGTTCGGACACCGCTAAGAAATACACAATTTCACCATGATAACCTACAGCAAGAGCCAATTTAACGAAAAACTACGAAGCTACAGTTGTTTTCTCCCCAAAATGACCCGTGTGCAAGCAAGTGCTTACATATTGCCAATAAAAGGAAGTTATAGTTTTGGGCTGTTTCAAGGCTTAGGTGTTCGAACTTCGAAGTGTCCATGCTATAGTCTATCCGAAGTTTGTACTGCTGTGTTAGTCTTTAGTTGTTTTGTGAATAATGCTAGGCCTACAGCCCATGTTACCGTTGGCCTAACGTTTTGGCTAGGGCTACTGTAGCTTACGTAACTTAGTCATTGCTGATCAAGGTTTTGACTCTCTTACCAAGACTCTAACTTTCTATGCACAGTAGCGATGCTAGGACAGCCCAAACTTAATATGCATATAAATACTATAGCCTAGGCTGTCATGTTTTAGAATCGCCATAACTCATAAGCATTACTGTGTGGCACTGGTCATTGAAGACTCGCCCCAAACCGTGTGCGGCCATCTGAAAAAGTTAACTTCCGTTGCTTGCAAGTGACGTTTTGTTCGTGTCTCTACAAAATGCAGACAGTACAGTAATGAAACATGATACCAACATTATTGCTATGATATTTTCTTAAGTTTCCCATGATTTTCACATCTGGAAGCTCTATTGTGCAAGATTCTCGTACAAGTCCAGGGTAGATGAATGCGGTATTCATAGCCATGGTCCATGGCTATTGTGCACGATTAAGCACACACTCACATTCACACCCATTGACTTTACACAGTTTTAATTTTGTACAGGAGGTTGAAAATTGAGCAAAATCTGAAACCTAACTTCACAAATAAGCATGAATTTCATAAAACTGATATATGATATCATATTCAAATTACCTCTCAGAAAATTTAACACTATTCAGCGATAACCCATATCATTTTCAGTATTATCTCATGTATAGTTTTTGGGTTATTAAAAGATAAAAAGTGGGAAATGTTTTTTTAAACACCTAGTAGGTCCCTTTTGTGTTTACATGAACTTGGAATTTGATAGGAAAGCAGGTATTGCGGTGCACCAGATAAAGAGTCATGAAAGAATTAACTTTTGCCAATTTTCTTCCTGTATGTAGGAACTTATGCAAATTGGCAACCCCCCCCCAAAAAAAACAATAAAAAAACACATGTTCGCAGTGAAAAAGTACTTATCAATCAAAAATAGGATTTTTATTTTGAAAATAGAACTTTTGAGGGAAAAGAATAAGATTTTTGTTCAGTTGGGGTTGGCAGCTCTGCACTAGGCTATGGACGCTGATTGTATGTCCAGAGGTTCGAAACTGGTAAGGAAGGTTGTTATTCCACTGTAGGCGTTTTTTCACCTGTAACAAACAATACTAGTTCTGTTTTGGTGACATATTTGCCTTACTCAAGACACCAAACATGATGCTAACCAACTCGAAATCATTTGTGATTCCTAAAGTCGGATCTCGAAAGAGATACTTTGAACAGACTTTGTTAACGAAATGGAGGTGAACAACAAAGGCAAATGAGTATAACTGAAATCGTAGTGAGTTGGAAAATCCAGAACAGTGAAAAAACTTCCAGCCTCCACCGAGATTCGAACCCGGGCCTCCCGCTTTCTATGCAGACACCCTAACCGCTAGGCTATGGACGCTGATTGTATGTCCAGAGGTTCGAAACCGGTATATATGTGTACATATGGTATTTAATTATGGGTCCTTCATTTCTCAGTTTTCTTTATCCTATTATTTTCAGCCCGAAATGAGTGCAAGCCAAGAGAGTTTCCTGGGTCCAGCTCATTCACATGTGTCTGCTCAGCAACGTACTGCGACACGGTAGACAGTTACGAACCTTTGAGCTCTGGAACATTCGTCGTCTACACTTCCAGTCAGCATGGAGATAGATTAGCCAAGAGGACTTACAAGATTAGCAAAAAAAGCAATGCTTCAGGTATTTCATGTGTTATCACTTAAAAATAAAAGACTACCTACTGTATGTGATGATAACTATGGGAACCCAGAATTGCTGAAGTGTTCTGTACAGAACATTGGCTCTAAAAGTTTTAGTATCCAGAATTTTGCATCAACAAAAAGGTAATTTCATGGTTTCCCTAGCAACAGCTGTGGTCATTCAAAATCCAAATGCTAGAAATGTACATCAATTTTTGGAAATCATTCCTAGATATCCTCAATTTTAGCCACTTGCTAAAAGATGTCAATTATGTATAAAAAAACATCTATAGTGTACAGTATTTGGCTACAAGGCAGTTCTCGCCGGCATTTTCCTGAATAACAACACACTTCAGTCTACTATACAGGCTTTCTGAGAGCAGCCCAATAATAGTTGCTGATAATAAGCTCAGTAAAACAGGGATTACTGTATGTTACAGTAGTACAGAAATCTTGCCAATTCTGTGACTGACGATTGTTACCCAAAGTACTATGTGTGTAATATCTACTGGCAGAAAATTGCCCTACTGACCGGTGCTTTCTTTTTTCTCTTCTACTGGCAAACATCAAAATCCGAAGGGGTTAAAGCCAGTAAATAGCCTGGAATTTCAATGCATGAAAAACTGTCTTTGCAAATTTAATTAATTGGCTGAACCATCAGAAGTTTCCTTCCAAAAATATACAGTACTTACTACTTTGTTTCGATAGCTTAGAGTTTACTGTAGGTTGTGAATAAAGGTTGCAATGCAAGGCAAGAGAAATAGAAGGAAAGAAAAATAACACATTCACAAGTAATAGAGCCGTTCAAAAATTAAATAAACAGTGCCAGCGATATTGACTTCAGGTCAGGTTTTGAAGAATTTTTTTTTTTTATCAGCGGACGTAATTGTGTTTCTTCTTTCCTGTCCGATTATGGTAAACTCTTAAAAGCAGGAAGCTACAGTATATGTTTAGTTTATTTTGCAAAAATGCATACACAGCATTGAAGTATCATGCATTGTTTAGTTAGAAAGGTATCCTAAATTGAGGTGGGTTAGTTGTAAATTGGCCATTTTTGTGTTTATACAATTCTCATTGTGTGTTAAACGATACATATACTCTAGCAGAGAAAAATTTAGGATAATGAAAACAGGAATAAAGTATAAAACTTTCATCATGGGTAATACAGTATGCTAATTTGATGTAAACATTTGAACCATGAAATGACAAAATATGAACCCTTGTACTATACACATACCGTAAGGACACCACATTTTATCGTTTTCCCTGTGGAGGTCGTCTAGGGAGCTAACAAATTCCACTGAACTCCACACATAATAATAACCCAGTAGTATAAAGTAGCATTAAAAGTTCCTATAATTAGTTGATATTCAAAGTTTGGTACGTAGTACTATTAGTAAACATGTACACACAGTACGTATACCCACATAAAAAAATTTGCCCAGGACACTGCATTGTAATTTTGCGAATAATATGATTCAGAACTCGCTCAATGTAAAAAATAAGCTAAAATCATGTTTTTGTTAAAAGTCAGTGAACATTGCTTAAATATGAACATCAGTGTACTGTACGTATGTAGATGTGTGCTGTGGGCCTGGTATATCCCAATATAAGTAAGATAAGTAAGATCCACAACTGAACACCCTACATATATCAACATGGATATTGTAATGTAATTTGGAAGAAAGAATTAATTCCCCACGATTTGAAACATTTGTGCTGTTTGTATGTTTGAAATGTGTAGTCTTAAGTTAGACAAGCAACTGAGTTTCTGCCAACTGGTTTTGGTAGGTTTACTATCAAAGCCTTTTTTGAGTTTTTGAATGCCAAAATATTTCCTTTAATTTCATCCACACCATTGCATCTATATTAAACAATAGTTACACTTCATCCAACAGTACCTGTAAAAGTAAGGTTTACATGCGTGCCAAATACTCAAATGAATAATCTCCTGGAATGACCTACAGTATATATATGCAATTGTATGCAAATTGTGTTGTAAATAGAGTAGTTTGTGTTAACCTTTGAATGATTTCATAGACAAGGTGGTGTGTGAAAAGTTGACCCACAGTATAGTAAATCATATGATACTGTAGGTTGTTATTAACTGTAGCAGCTTTGTTGTTTGGCAAGGAGCTCTGTCAGTACCATAGTAGGTCATAGAAGGATTGAAAGCTAAGGAAGTATATCTCTTAAATCAGTAGATTCCATGTTGACATATTTTCCTCATACCTACAGCATGTTTCCTACCATGCCACCAAACAATGACAGGGCAAATTTTCAATGGTTCATTAGGCCAGGTCTTTGAGGTGACCAGGTCGTCTGGCAGAAGACCAATTTTTTACAATCAAATTCAAATTGCATTGTTCTTTACTGTAACTAAACTAGCTCCCAAACAGATAATTTGCTAGATCACCCACAAAAGCTGGTGTCCTATTAAATACCAACCTACACATCTCTCCTACAGTGTACAAAATGGCCTTTGTTCTGTTGCTACATTTTTTTTCGGATAAACAAATTTGCTGTTCAGACAACAATTCGTTGAGGGAATCTGGTGGAAAGTGGTACTCTTACAGTAACAATGAGCTGCCAAAGACTGCTGTAGACCCACTACTCAGACCTGCATGTCAATGTAAAATTATATTATATGGTTTTGAACTGTGATATAAAACAAAAATATGATTTTATACTGAAAGGATGTTCAATATTAAAGTGTGAATGACAATTAAAAGATATATCATTTTTCTTTACATTTTTAACTGGGACATTATCACAATTTCTAATGATCAAATTTATATCGGTTGAAATTTTTTTACTTCTCAAATTGATTTCCACAGATACCTCAGTTACGTATACTGTTAATTCAACTGCTCAGTACCAGAAGATGACTGGCTTTGGTGGTGCTTTCACAGATTCTGCCGGTTATAACATATTGAACCTCAGCAAACCGGCTCAGGATAACTTACTCAAATCTTACTTTCACCCTTCAGGTATGGAACTTATTATGTGACTATTTGAGTCTTCTTCTGGGGTGAATGGATCTATGTGTATTTTGGCCCCCACCTCCATCATCATTCGAGGGGGGGGAGGGTTAGACCACTCAACTGGGTCTGGGAAGTCTGGGAAGGGTTAGACAACTCAACCGGGTGTACAGTTCCCTCCATGCCCCCCCCCCTCCCTTTTGAACTTCACACAAAACATGATGAGTATTTATTAGTACAACCTTGCCCTTACACCTTATTGTAAACCTATTTTATAGTCTCAATATACCTCAGACTGGACCATTTGAGATCTAAACTCAGACCCCCTCCCTTTCACAGGTGACCTCTTCAGTGACCCCAGGGCCACCCCCTCTCCTATATCAAATCCTTTATGCTTCTCAGGCCCTGCCAAAATAGTTCCTGTCCCTACGTAAATCAGTCGGGGAGGGAGGGGGTGGGGGAGATTTACAAATGACATCAAGCAGCAAATATGAAACAGGTATTTTTGTCAACAGTGAGTTTGTTGGAAATACAGTAGTATGCAAATGATGAATTATTCTGTTCTATTTTCTAAGTGTTATTATTTGGTCACTTTTATTTTGGCACCTGAAAAGTGCATTGAGCAACCCATTCAGCCTGGATTCTGTGCTATATCATGCTAATTATTATAGTTTACTATGGCCTAACCTAAAAAAACAATTCTTTCAGCATAAATTTTCAATTCACATCATTATTTTCTTGTTTCTTTGCAATGTTTAGGTTTGTCAGGACTGTTAAGTCTCTTTGCACAGATTTCCAAGGTTTAATGTATCTGTCGGTTACTGTAGCTCTCCGTGACTTTTAGGCCCACATCTCAGGAGCTTTCATGAGAGCTGAGCCTGGACCTGCTAGACCACTTCTCCTCAGAACCTCTAGACCACTTCTTGCTCAGACTGCAGGAAAGCTTCCTTGTACTATGGACATTGGCAAGAAAGTTGTAGATAAACTTTGCAGTGTCGGCAAAAATCCCTCAACCCACCGTAAAATTGAATTTTGTGACCCACCTTTGGGTAGGGCCCGATAGTGTGCACTGTCATTTTAGAGCAAGATTGTCGGCGACTTTACAGTCTAAATTTCCTAAGTTTGTGTGTCTGTAAGAAAATCAATTTTTAAATCTTCTTTACTTTGTGTTGTTAATTCGTTGCAGGTATCGAGTACACATTTGGCAGAGTGCCCGTTGCCAGCTGCGACTTTTCACTACGGATATATTCCTACGACGATTACGCTAAGGATTTTTCTATGCAGAAATTTAAACTTGTTGAAGAAGACTTCCAGTACAAGGTAAAGATATATTTGGCAAAAACATAGTCATCCAAATAAAAAAAAATAAAATATGGGCATATCATTACTGTATACATATGCATTGCTATTGTGCTCTGAAAGCCTTAAAAGATTAATTGGGCTGACAAATCATAAGGTAAAACAAACAGAAGATGACGAACCACAATAAAAGTAATTACTGTACTGTTATCAGTGCAGGTTGCTTTTGAGAATCATTCCAAGTTTGTAAGCGGCTTATTACTTTGATATTCTGCTTTTTATGTGATAAGCTCACCGCTTAAAGCGGTTGGACTACCACGTTTTTGAACACAGATCATTAACAGTAAGGCAGTCCCTCAGATGCAACAGAATAGTCAATTTTATGAAGAATTTATTTAACTTTTGGTCAAACTTTTGGTAGTACTGCACATTGGTACATATTCTTATAGTAGATTCATTCTCTGTACCCTAGTGTACTGTATGTCAGTAGGTACAGTCACCTCAATAAACACCATAGCACTTCCAAGACCTTATTGTACTCTGTGAGACAGGTTGATATTAACATATGCCCAGTTATCGTAAAGTTTTACAAGTTATGTATAGGTACAAACCTTGGGTATAGGTAACAGATTATGTATGCATGAACACTGCAAACTGAATTCCTACCCATAATTTGTACACTTCTTTACAGCATTGTAAAAGAGGAACAGACATTGGAACCTGACCATAATGGTTCCATAATATAATTCTCATTTACAATGCCTCCGTTACCTTCAGTAAACAAAAAACTTTTCAGTTGATTGCTTTCTTGTTTGTCGAAGAAGGAAGTAACGTTGTTCGGTATTAAACTTTGTATGTTAATGATATAAAGGTATCATAGGAGTACTGAAAGGTGAAGGTAGGCTGACATAATGCTGGAAATCCATTTGTCCATGTTTATATTTAGAATACAGGGTCAGAAAGTCAAAAGTTACGAAATAAAACAAATCTTATAGCTTTCTGATAATGGCCCATTTTTTTGTTTTGCTTTCATTTGATGTCACAGATACCAATCATAAAGAGAGCACAGGCAATGAGTAAGAGGAAGATAAAGTTAATCGCTTCTCCCTGGTCTGCACCGGCCTGGATGAAAGACAACAACAAAATGACAGGTGGTGGACAGTTGATCGGTCCTACCACTGGCAAATATTACGAGGCCTACGCCCTATATCTTCTCAAGTAAGTTTTAGCAGAAGGATTCTCCCAAACTTTTTTCAGGAGGATGTGGAAACCGAACGCCTTTGCTACTTAGAGCACACAATTGAATTGGGAAAATATAAACAAAAAAAGAAAGATGATTCGATATGTAGCTGTTTGTAACATCACAGCTTATGGTAGGATGTTTTCTTCCCAGAACGAATATGAAAATATGGCTTTATAAAACGTGTGTGTCTGTAATGAAACAAGAATATACAAAAATTGATAATTTACTATATGAGTACAAAGAATTTACATGTGTTTCGTATGCACAGGAACCTCAGTATATTATACAACAAAGAATACACAACAATTTAATCTTTCTGACTTATTTTCCCTGTGATTATTTTAAGTATTAGATGTATAGTATGTGTAGTAGATATCTCATTGTCAAAGTCATCTCTGAGGTTTAAACTTGTCTGTTCTTCGTTTTCAGGTTTCTCGATTCATATGCAAGTCAAAACCTGACGTTCTGGGGTTTGACCATGCTCAACGAGCCTTCCGCTGGCCTGTTCTTCAACTACTCTTTCCAGAGCATGTTGTTCTCTCCAGAAAACGAGAGAGACTTTGTGAAGTTCCATCTCGGACCAATGGCTCAAAATAGCTCGTACAAGGATGTCAAGATTATCATGCTAGACGACCAGAGGTTATTCCTTCCATTTTGGGCTCAACAGGTGAGTCAGTTTGTGGGCAATATTTGAAATTGTCTTGAACATTCTGCTTATGGCTCAACAGTTAACACAGTGTGTGTCAATATCTGAAATTTGTTTTTTAGTCACTATTTCCACATGACATTTGGAGTCCTAGCATGTTCCAAATATCTGACGTTTTCACTACCATGATTGGCTCAACAGTTACAGTTAAGTTAGCATGTACCAATGTTACAAGTTTTTGTTATTACCCATCTGGCTCTAACGATTGACCCAGTATTTGCTACTGTCTGAAGATTTTAAAATAAATTGCTGCACAACTTTGATTTGAGAAATGTAGAGTACCATAGTTCATATTCGATTTATTGGACCCATGCAAGCCTCACACACTTTCCACACCACCTTTCTTGTACATACATTACTACCATGAGCCCATAGTGGTAGTTTGTAAAAACAATATTATGTATGCCATCCTGCAGTCATTTGTGGCATTTTTGGCCCCCTTCCTTTACCATATCATATTCATCCTACTGTAAATGTAGGTGGAACTTGAAGGCCAAACTGGTGCAGAGTATGAACAAATTTATACATACATATATGCATGAGCCATCCATTCGTTACAATGTGAACTGTGTCCTTTCCAGACCATATTTAGTGCAATAGTACTCTGGTGTTATACTTACAATAAAATAGGCATCTGAAGGCTATTCTGCATTCATTTAACAATATAAACTGTGTCGCCTGCAGACCACCTTGCTGTACATACACCCCTGCACTGTGATCATACTGCTGGGTACTGTGTGTGAATTATATTATACATGTTAACTTTGCTAATCTTTGTTACCTGTCTTCTGTCTACTTGTATTCACCTTCCTCATCTACTGTACAGTACCCATTATCTGGTAGGGCCAACCCATCTGAGACTCTGCCATCTGAGAATATGTAATAATACGCTGGTAGTACAACATTATTTTCAATCCTCTCCCCCCCCCCCTCCCCTTCCCTTTCACCCTCCTTACAGACCCCCTTTACAAACAGTGCTACTCTGATACCCTATTAAACATCTTCAGTGTATAAT
>JAAAKB020254726.1:0-10588 GCA_010014835.2 Apostichopus leukothele | reverse complement strand
GGGGGGGTCTGGGGGCATAGATGCCCGGAAAATTTTGTAAAACATCCTCATATCATTTTTCCTAACAATAAATTAGAAAAAAATGCTGTGTGATAAAAGCAGAACTTTTAATTGTTGCTATAATTTAGCATTCACAGCAAAATCGTTCAATGTCAGATGATGGCATGGGTTAGAAACAAAAGTTTGATTGCAACCGTTGCATTTTTTATTCCTTCTCTGAAACAGTGCGGCGGTGATGTTGGTTAAACATATTTTTGCAAGGCGGTCGAACCAAACCAAGAGGCGACACCTCACAAAATGAAAAACCTGGGGAAACCCCTGTCTTGTATAAGCCTATAGATTGTCACTGACATCACCAGAAAATTTAACTGTTTTTATCCTTTTTATCCTTATACTTTACCCCTACACTTCAATCTGAAGAATAATCCGTCCCAAGAGTATTAAGGAAGTCCCAGACCAGATACTTCTGATACAGAGAAGGAATGCTGCATGCAAAATGGCAATTTGCACTGAATATTGAAACAATATTAACAGTTTCCAAATCATGCGAAAACACTGGTTATAAATTTACATGTGACCTACTGACATATATCCATGTTTTAATTTCACACTTGGATACAGTAAAGACTACAAAGACTAACCTAAAACTTAAAAAAAAAAATTTTCAGTCACGTTCAATAACTGTCTAACTTACATCGTTAAGGTAACATTTTCATGCATTCTTAGAAGTTACCGCCCACTGTGTATACATGTACTCTGCTTAAGATCATTCCATACAGTATGTATGTACAGTACTCTAAATCTCTCCCCACCCCATCATTACCTATTGAAATGAAACTTGGATGGAGAACGAACCAACCTATTTGTCGGGATCGGCTAACATCCACTGGGAATTGATCACAACAGGATAGATACAAGAGGGACTTTCATTGAGACTTGTCCCATTAGCAAACAACAAAACAAAAAAGAAAGAAGAAAGGAAGAAATGTCTAGAATAACAAATTGATTGGTCCATGATGACAGAAGTTATGGGACACAAATAGCTGAATCCCACGATTTGCCCGACGACGATGACGATGTTATTACGGTGGTAATAAACTGTGTTATTAAATTAATAAGAATAACAAGCCTCTAACAATTATATTCAGCCAGTTCAAATCTGTCACAGTTTTAACAAAGGAATAATTTCAATTTTTTTAAAAACAAGAGCCCTGGGGGGGGGGGGAGACATTAAGAGCAAAAGAAAACATTTTAAGACATTTATGCAAAATTTGAAAGGATAGCATATAAACAAGTGCTGGTAAAAAGGATGGAAATTTCCAAGACATAAAAATGGGTGGGTCCCGAGGGGTGACGGGGGGTGACGAGGGAGGGTGCACAGGTTACCAATATGGGAGGATAAGGCAGACTGGAATGCATTTGATATGGAGACAGGAAAACAAGAAGAGTGAAATGAAAATGTGGCTGTTCGGTACCTTTTGTTTAACTTTATTTTGGCCTGTTTTGAAGGTAAATGGAGAAAGTGCAGCTGTAGTTTGGAGACAGGTAAGCAAGGAACAAAGCAAAATATACAATCTAGCAAACTCTCTTTGAAAGAACGACCTCATCGTTTGACCTTCTCTCTAGAAACTATTATTAGCCAATTACGTAGTTTATTATTACATACAATATTCAAATTAGTGCAGGTAGTTTTGTCAACGGGATCCATATGCAAACACCAAATGCAGAAGAGCAAACCGAAACTAGCTCAAAATAGACGGATATTATGGAAAAAGAACAACATAATTTTTTTATGTTTATTTCCTTGACTACAGTAGTATGTACAGTACTTGAAAACTGAAGTGTAAACTTAAGTCAGAGAGACGGTTATTGGTGACATGTCACATTATATGGAATAACAGCATAGCATTATAATGCCTTGATATTTTTGTATGTAAACTCTGTACATATATACAAACCAGTATGTAACTGTATGGATGTTGTATTAATTAAGTACTTTAATTATTTTTAATTCTTGGAATTCTTTCATTCTTGGTACATATTCATAACATTAACATGATCAAGGGAATGAAATAACATCCCAAAAGTTATGTTCAGAGTATTCAATACCTATCAACTATAGCAAGAATAGACTATACTAACCTAAAGAAACATTCTATGCATGAGAAAGCATGAATATAGTCAACATGTGATAAATCCAAATTCAAATTAACTTCATACCTAACCAGTCCTAACAGTACTGTCCTATGATCTAAAGTGTACACACTGTATATATACTGTACAGTACTGTGTAAGAACAACTGAGTTGACAGGTTTCATAAGAGAGAGAGAGTGATAATTTGGTCTTCCTGTTTCCTTTAAGTAGAACATATTTTCCCTTTAGATATGCAGCCTACACATGCATGTAAGTCTGGTTCACATACTGTAGATATATGTACATTGAAGGCTCAGTGTACCGTATACAAGTACTGTACACTAGTTAGCATATACCACCACAAGTCTACTACAAATTTGAATTAGCCAGGGAAAAAAATTTCATTACATACAAATTATCGGCAAAAACTGAAGGTAACTAGTTAAAGCATCATACAGATTTTACTGGATTCAAACCAAACTGGGAGACCATGCATTTGTACAATTCAGTGGATAGAGAAATATCAGATGTGAAAACTATATTTTCATAAAATGGCAGTATAATTTAAGATAAGAAAGACCACATTACTACAACACTGTTATTCAATATAGCTGACGAGTTGCATTCCAAACTTTTTTGGAGAAAATCGAAGAGAATAAAATTGCCACTTTTTTTTTTCTAATCTTTTCTTCTCTGCTTGAGATTCATACTGTACTAACGTGTACAAATTTTGATCTGGGATACAAATTTTTATAATCATCAGTTTATATCAATGAATGACAACCAAACAGTTTGGTTAATAATGAAGTATGGAAAGATCTCTTGGTTTAATTAACTACAATCTCTTAATTAAAATACAGTATGACTCAGAAGGGTTGGTACATCTGCTGGAATTTGACAACCAAAACTCAGAAAGCTCTGTCAATAATATTCAGCCAGTTTAGAAAAAAAATATTATATATATACAGTATGTGTACAGGTTTGGAATCAAGGGTGCATACTGTAGATGTACACAAATAACAGCAGTTCTTTAATTTCAACCTCCCTATACAACTTTAACCATAGCAGATAATATGGTAATGTACTAGGGTCAGCAAACGGTCAGAAACACGCACGGCTAGAGAAGTGAATCATCGACTGGTGAAGTGTCAATCAAGAAAGACGAAACTCAGAAATTTACGATAGTCGAACGCGACAAAACTTGGGAAATTTAGGGTAGCTGAGCGAAGTTTGAAGAGTGATAAAAGTCCTAAACTGTTGCATAGTGACGGCACAGGTGACAAACTGAAGGTAGAGACTTGACAACATTGTAACATAGTAGTTGTCCTACAGAATATGGATATAAATTACAGAAAGTACACTGTAAATGGATACTTATGTACATGTTTATGCTATGTCACGAAACAGAATAATCTACGTTTGACAGAATGAGGAGTTATTTTACATCTGTTAGGACACCATATAGACTATGAGTAAAAGCAAATCTATGTACTTTTCCACTAATTTTTTTTTTTCACTTTTTTCTTCCTTTTTTCCCCCCCCCCCCCCCTTAGTTGTTTTATTGTAAGGTGTGAGTGAAATTTAAATTTACAATTGGATACTTCTGTACATGTGATGTACATTACGTGATATAGCACAAAACAATATATTGGTGTGTATATGACAGTATAAATAGTATCAGGATTATCTATAGAAGATATTTACATGATATTTACAAGATATTTACAAGATGTTAGAACATCATACAGAGCAGATCTATATAGTTGATGATGTGTTGTTATTGGGGGTCTTTTAGTTTTTACTGTAGTTGTTCTACTGTAAGGTATGAGTGCAATTTAATATACGATATATATTATAATGTATTTACAATTTAGATCTGCTCTAAGGCATTCAGCAATTACTGTACTTCATGAAACAAGTATCCATTAATTTATAAAAATTATTTTAAAAATACACAAGAGAATTAGAAAACTTCTATAAATTTTTTAGGTTGTTTACTAAAGTTACTTAAGTATAATCATACTAATTAAGGTTTGAGTAAAATGTCAAACCACAGCAACAACCTTGGAAGAGCCCTTCATGGTTTCATTCATTCATTTATGTTTATTCAATGCTCGGAAACCTTCACAATTGTACATTTATAAGAGACCAGAACAGATATATACCTTGGTACAGTAGTAGCATTCAAGGTTTGTACAGCTACAGTATATAGGCACTGTATTTTAGAACTACAAACTAGCACAACAATAACTGTACAAAATGTATGTACAGAAACTAGCATTTCAAAATAAGTCAGTGACTACCCCCAAATGAGCAAAATTCTGCATGATACCAATTACTGTGTTTTACCATAACTCATGTACAGTACAAGGCTGTACCTGAGAAAATGTTGATCAACTTATCTATGACCTCAATTTTTCAGAAGAAATTCCAAAACTTATCTGATTTGGATGTATTTGTAAACGAGCTGTTTCGAAAATCACACAACTTAAGACAACCTGGAAATTCTGGATAATTAGCTGCACAAGGAGGTTTGTTGGCAGTAGACGGGCTGGTCATTGTGGGAGGTCATTGTCTAAAGGTCACCAGGTCAAAGGTCATTCTAGGCATGGTAGAATGAGAGTGCAGCAGTTGTGAGGAGACAAGTAAGTGAGGATGAAAATTATTTTAGAGTAACTTGGAAAACCAAACGTCTGACGTACTCCATAGATATTTGAGAGTATGCTTGAATGTCAAAGAGAAAAGCTGCAGCAGCTGCAAGATCCCCTGCAGCAAAGCTGAACCAATTTAAAAGAATGGAGTTTATCTCAGAAGGCCACTAGCAGTGGCTATCATGTGAAACGGTAGTGCCTATTATATAAAACTACACATCCAAAAGATTTCACCCTACTGTACTGTATGCAACAGCCTGGTTGCAGGATGCAGCTTTTTAGCAGCCTACTTTTGACGTAATGCCTTACTTGCATCTAATAAACAAGGAGAGAAATTATCAAGCCTTTGGAAATCTTAAACAAAGCAGTGTTCAACTTCTAACAGTACATCAAAGGGCACCATAGTTGTTTCAACATGCATTAGTGAGACAAGTTAAAAGTTGCAGTGAGGCATTAAAATGTTTTTCGAGCATGAGTGACCGATATTGACAACACTCTATCTAGCATTTATTTGGCATATACTGTAACACTAAAACACTTTGAAAATTTATCTTCTTCGTACGTCAAATCTAGTGAAAGTATATTAAGTTATAGATTTAATGGTTTGCAATATCCTGGTACACTCCAGAACCAAATGATAATACTGAAAATTGACCAATATCAGCTCAAAAAGATGTAATATTAACTCTAGAAGCTGAAGAGTAAATTTCCGGTATAGAGAAAGACAGCAAACTCTTCGGGTGGAGTTTCGATCCAAAAAGCTTTTGATCGAGATTTGTTTTTACCTGTCCGGATAAAATGCCTTAAGACTTTTCATTTGCGACTGAAACGCAAGGTGACCGTAAACCAGTTTTCGTCTGATCATATTTATTTGCAAATCGATTTATCCTAACCGATTTATCTTCCTGGATCTTTTTTCACAGATTTGCAACCTCAATTTCGGAAGAAATGCAAATTTTACGGTCATACACCTGTCATATAATTTAATCCTAGCATAAAGGTAAGCCCTGTTATGTCCCCCAGGTATTTCTTTCGGTGAACAATTATTCCATTTTACAGGTTACAAAATCATCATGTAGGCTAATTCTAGATCTCATTACAGTAAATTCTGTCAACAGAACTGCGGTAGATGACTACAATTTGGGGTTTCCAGGGCAACCCGGGAAAGATTTCAGTCATGTTCAAAAGGCTCACCAAATCTTTTTTTCTGGGAATGTATTTTTTAAGAGTGTGGAAGGTGGAAAATTGTACACAAGAACGATCACTAAACATTCAATATTATTTAAATTAGAGAATTGACTCACTTCTTAAGACTCAATGAGTAAATAAAATATTTTGCATTACCTGTGTGCCCCTCTATAATGAAGTATAGTGCTATCAAGCCCATAGACATATGGATATCTTCTGTAGTGCCACATAGAATAGGCCTACTGAGATTCAAGGAACTTAGCAACTCAATGCGAGAATTTTATTTAAGATAATGTATCTTGAGTTCATTCAATGTAGTTTAAAATTTTGTATATTGTGTGGATATATATAGTGGTACAGTCTTGCTCCCTTTCTTCAATTTTTCCTTTCATGGAAATGTTCTACTCTTTTAAGCCCCAAGGCTTCCTATAGAACACTTCCTTTCAGAACTACAGAATAAGGTATAAGGTGTATATACTATATATGTGCTTAATATATCTACATATGTGTATTTTGAGTATGGAAATTAACAATGAAACAAAGTGTGATTTAGTATATCCTACAGTACTATAGGGGGAAGCCTAACACATAAACTTGAGTGGTTGGTGTAGGCTAGGCTTCAAGTAGCTATAGTAGGTACTGACAATATATGTGTTGAAATTTCTTGAATCCTGTGAGTTTATTCTTTTCTCATACTGTAGTACTGTACAGGTGTCTTCATAATTTTGTTTATTTTTGCATTTTGAGACTGCCACTATTTCCATTGCATGTTTTATCACTATAAAACTGCGTAATTGTGAAGAACATTCAATCAATATATAACATCCTATGAAATGAACAAAATTGTGATGATATATATTTTATTAATACAATTAATAATTTGTATTAATAAAAGTTGCATTATGCTCAGGCAAAAGCCATTCACATAGTAAGTTGCACTGTATACTACTGTACGTACTATCGGTCAGCACTATTCACGGCGTACTGTACGTTTCAGTAGTAGCACTGCTCGCAGTGCAACTATACAAAAGCCGTCTTAGTCACCCCGACTAAAACTCACTGCATTGCACATCTCAGAGACACGGCAATGGTTGAGTTTTCTAAAAAAAGGCGTTTCGGTCATCCTGGGAGAAAACTGTTGACAACTCAGTGTCTGACATGATACAATTAGTCAATAGCTCCAGCTATCCCCGTGCAAATCATTCTTCTTATACGTCCTTTATTTTACTCTTTGATAATTTTGTTAATTCCATTTGGGATAAGTGAGTCATTGGAAGATTGTGATTGATGTTGGTAAAATTGTCATAGGAGCAGCAGCCATGGCAGTGGCAGTAGTAGTAGAAGTAGTTGTTGTATACTACCCTTAGGTTTTTAGAGATAAGAGGCAGAATCACTCGCATTGTGATGCGTTAAATGCAGACTTGATACAACGGCCAGGTTGTTCACATTATACATGTGAGCTATTCTGTTGTTGTTGTTGTTGTTGTTATAAATTCTTGAGTCATGCTATATTTTGCTCTCCAAATTAACCTGGTGAATTTCATCTGATTTTAAAAGGAGTCCAGTAGACAAAGCTCTGTTCTCGAAAAAACTTCTAAATATTTATATACGCAATCCACAAGTAGATGACCAAACTCAAGGCCTTGTGACAAGATCTACAGACAAGAACCAACAGTTTTGTGCAGATTTTGGGATGGAGAGGAAGTGGACATTGACCCTGAAGTTATGGGAGGGGATGGGGGGCGGGGGGCTGACAGTGCTAAAACATTACCAACTTTAGCAAGCTAGGTATATATGATTGCATATGTAGAATGGAGATCTGTGAGAGAGGAGTGTAAGTACAGTAAATCCGAGAGGCTTGTGAGCTGTATCTCTAATTGTTATGCTGTCATGTTCCACTATTGTATGTGACAATGTTTGGAAGCATTCTACAGGTACGGTAAGTAGTGTTAAGTACAGTAGCATACTGTAAGTATACAGTCAAATAGGGCATTGCCCAAGACCAATCGATACTACTAGGTATTGTAAACTACACATCGATGTACCACCACTCCAAGAACTCTCTGCTGATGTTCTTTGCTTGACATTTACCAAACTACTATTTGAAGACGTAATTAAATCATCCAGACAATTTCACTCAATAACTCAAGAATAGCATCATTTTGCCCAAAAGCCCTAACAACCAAATAACAATGAAGTACATAACTGTGCGCATGCATTGTAATGTACTGTGTAGCTTCGACCTACAAACACACTTGGCAATGATGACCCAATTTCATCAATTAAAGGCCACAACTTGGCACATGATCACACATGAATAGTTGTCCACGAATGTTTTTACTCTGCCCCAAAAGAGCTGGATTAATTTCACAATTAAATGGCACCAACCCAGTTTTGAAGAAAGCTAGCTAGTCCTTTGTACTCCGAAGGAGCTGAGTCTCTCTGCGACAGAACGTAGAACCAAGAATGAGAACAAAAACAGTCCCGATAGAAATTATAATTGCTTGAAGCAAGACCAAGGATGCACCATCGTTCTTTTTTCTGCTTCTCAAACGTCTAGATCTGCGTCTCTGCTGACAGCCGAAAAGATGAGAGTAGAACCAAAAAGTATTTGCCTTTGAAGCCTTGGGAGAAACAGAGCCTAAAGCAAAATGGGAGCCATGATTACATACAGCCTAAGGTAATCTGTACTTTAAGAGAGTCATGTTCTCAACCTTCCCCTCGTCAGATGAAGCCAACTGATCATGCAAATGTATGCTACGGAGTCGAGTGGTTGGATTTGAGTAAGAGCAAGGTTGGCAAGAGGAGAAGATGAAGGAGGCGAAGAGGATACTTGTATTGCATACCGGTGCTTGTCACACTGTACGTTATACATACACTTGAAGTTAACAATTACTCTCAATGTAAGATGTACTGTAACACCGGTTCCCCCGTAACTCTGTGGTTTGTATTTGCAATCTATGGTACTTACCTGTCTTGAATCTACAACTGCACTCTCCTATCTACCTAACCTGTAAACTGGACAACCTTTAGCAGTGCACCTCTACTAACCCTCTTCTGGGTCAATGCCCACCATCACTCCCCATTCCTACCTCACCCCACCCCCCTCCCAATTCTCATATATTTACTGTACAATACATCCTCTTAATCCAATCAAACATACATACATGCAGAAAAACTGAACCAGCTGAAAGTCGTACTTTGGAAACAAATTACAGAGTGAAAATATCCTCAAATCTCCTTGGCACTTTAATACTTAAAGAAGTTGTTTTATTAATAACCTAATATCAAGCTGCCAGTTTTATTCTGCTTTAAATCAATCCTCAAAATTTACAGTGTATTGCTATAACGAATGCAAACTCTACGAAATAAACTACATTTTGTTTTAAGAATCATTGCTATGATTTGAATAAATATTACTTTACCTTCTACCAATCCATCCTCGGGTGATATTTATTTTTTTATTGCATAAATTATTGTTGCTTGCAAAATACAATTATAAACTTGTCTGTAACATTTTAAGATACTGTAGCTAATTAAAATTTGACCAGATACTCTCATTCTTTTCATTTTAACTTTGAGGTCATTACAACTGACAAATATTTCAGACGCTGTGTAAACTTCTAAATAATGTTCTTCATCTTTTATTTATTTACTTCTATATTTTTATGTGTGTGTTTTGTTTTAATCGTCATTGCTTGCCTCCACTCCACATCAACTTGTTCCAGACTTCCAACATTGTAAGAATCAAATACCACAATACTTTACATACAGTATATATATATATACTGAATCTACACTGTACTTTAGTATAAAGCCATTAATAATGTCTACAGTACAGTTCAAATATGTTCCAACTTAAAAATACCAAAAGTCAGTTACCTCCTCCCATTTCTGCTGGATAAATTTGTCTTCAAAATTGCTGTATACATATGTATGCATGTATGTATGGTATGCCTAGACTTAATGAGTGCTGAATGAGTCACCAACATTATTCAAGATAAAAAAGAAATAAAAAAAAAATAGTCAGAGCCTTTAATTTAAGAGCATTGCCTCTAATTTTCATTTCCCTTATAAAACCGGGGTGTACCACTGTAGAGCAATTCTGTTTTAGCAGTCAAAGTGTATTGTTGATGCTGACAATGTAATAAAGCAGAGCAATGGATAAAATATGAAGCAAAAGAGAAGGGGGGAAAAAGCTTTTGACTTGAGTCATAATTTCACCGATTAATAAGTTACCTATATAGATAGGGAGAATATGAAAAGGGAATTATCACCATGGTTACGACGGTACTAAACAAATTTAGGCCACTAGGTGCTATTACAGTAATTTATTTAATTTTTTTTATTTCTGGTAATTTATTTTTCTTCTGTTTTTTGCAGTATTTGTTTGTTTTTTGTGTTTTTTTGGAGGGCGAGGGACCATTTTGTTTGTTTCTCTTTTTTATGATGGGTAGAATTATCCAAACTGTATTATATATGGGAGGATTTTTAATTTGATGCAATGTTTCAAAGAAGTGAACCTACAGGAGACTGACACATGGCATTGACCGGAGGAGCCGGTCATACAGGGCGTACAGTGTTAAAAGGTTACCAGTTCATTCTAGGCACGGTA
>JAAAKB020254715.1:0-10588 GCA_010014835.2 Apostichopus leukothele | reverse complement strand
AGGGAGTATCTTTACTCAAAAAATTTCTGTACGCTCCGCGCCAACCCGTGGTGGCGCTCCGCTTAGATAGTGTCGAAGGCGCCCCTACAGATCATTCTCGCCCCCTCTGACCAATACCCCTAGCTCCGCCACTGGTTTTGTTGTTGTTATTGAGCACCTCTTATGACTGTAACTGAACAAACGTTCCAACAAATGTTACGTTTGGTGTTGCGGGATTTTACGTTACAAACGTTATCAGTTGCTGCTTCAAGCCCAACCATTAGACGATATCACTCTTTTCTGACCTTCATAGGTTCGAACCGCTTGGTGTGTGTAGCTGCGATGTCTTTAACAGATAAATCTATTAAAATTTCAACCTACATCAGATAACAGGTTTACCCTAACTTGCACTTTTTACCATAAATAAAGTTGCCCGCAGGTTTACTTTCGGTTCTCTGACTTGCCTTCAACAAACAGTGTTTGGAAACATTCATTACGATCACCAGCGATGGTTTTTTGATAGCTATAAACCCGGGATTTAATTCCTTTCTTTCAACACGAATAGGTCACTTTTTCTTCAAAGCGTTTAAAGTGACGTAGATCATACAACGGGTTGTTCTGCCTCAGTTAAAATTTAACAGCTATTGTAAGTACCGTTCTCCGTTCTATCCCAAGAAAATATTTAGAAACAACTCCTTATTTGCCAAGCAGACTAGGTCAAAAGGCTCGAAATGTTTGTTGCGATTCTGCCATATTTCATCAAGTCTTTACGCAGGCCCTGAAAGATTTAGTCAATTTTGTTTTGACACGGACCAGTTCGTTTAGGGGGTGGCGCAGGAAGTACACAGAGAACACGTTGCCGACCTCTCAGTATAAGTGGGTGGTCGAAGTCTGAGAAAGGATTATATAGTATGATAACGTGTCATATCATTTCTACATTCATGTAAATCAGACTCATATAGAAACCATTAGACCACCCACCTAGATTAGTGTTCATGAATACACGACATTAACAGCGGCTGTTTTACCAACTTAGTATGATGATACATGATGATTGATAATGATATCATATCATGTTGAAAACCACTCAACATTATCCTATTGAATAGCTGGATCGTGCGTGCATACATCATTAACCGAGCAGTGTATAAGCCAGTCATGAAGGGTGAGGGAGGGGAACGGATCATCGTTTGATGGAAGGGGGAAGGGAGGGGCATGTGGCACATTATGTAAATCAAACTTATGTTTCATAACTAATTTCAGCTCATTTCTGAGGTCAGAAGGGAGACTGGACCTTGCAGCTACTTCAGCTCCGGTACTATTACATAATTGCTCAATGTTCAATCGTTCGTTTGATGGCTGGATACATTAAGTTACTGTACACTACTCCGGATATCAGCCTGTTCATATAGCGTTTTTACAATCTTCACAGTTATGCTAACAGAGGGTCGGCGAGATGACAATGATTTATATCTATTTCATTGGTTTGTGGTTTCCACGAAGAACTTTTAGAACACTTTTAAAGAAGAAAAGTGTGGACAAAATATTAAATTAATCTTCGATATTTTCTTTTCAGTCTATTTTCTATCTCGCGGAAGATACGCAAGGTTTTATTGGTTTAATATATCAAGACTTGAAGGTAGGGCTCCCAGTGACGTAACTGATGCCAATTTCCGTCTGTATCAGGTTAATAACACGAGGATGACCATGGAGCAGGTGATATCTGTTTACAAACTGGTCAAGATGAAGAATGATATCATTCCTAAACACGTCTTTACGAAGAGTTTCGATCCACAACACGAAGGACCGATTGCCATTGACGTCACCAAGGTAGTTCAGGATTGGCTTGAAGACCCAGGTGAGGCAATGCAGTTAATGACGTGTACCTACGATGACCCCCGACATGCAGGTCAATCTAGAAATTCTAATTACTACGTTTGACGTCACAGGGGCAGGGCAGGTTGGCGTAAAATAAAATTGCCATTGATCAAAATTAGACATCCCACTTTTTTTTTCTTCTGAAGGTTAATGAGCAAGTGACTCCATTCGGGTATATTTATTTATTTTTTTGCTTAGGAAGAATCCTCAGGGATAAGTAATTTCCAAACTTGTCAAACATCGACACAGGCGTTAAACACATATTTCAATAATCCTCTCAATATTGTTCCATGCATGGAGAGCAGTGTGGACTGTGGTGTAGACAATAATCACTGATAAGGTACATTGCATAGCCTAAATCGTTTTATAATGGATGAAACATGCCTTCACATCGATGTTAAGAAAGTCACATGTGCTGAAGGTACTGATAGACTCAGAACAAGCCACTCTTCTATATTCTAGAATCGCGACAGAGATTACACAAACACAGATGACTCTCAGTCGATAATTCAAACAAGAAGTCAAAAGATCACAGGTAAACGTCACCATCGAACGGTAGAAACCGTAAAGATCTTGCGGCCATTACCCGTGTGTTCTAAACAACAACACTGATCTGTCACATCATGACGTCACATTGACCTTGAGAGTGCATCTCGTGTGCTAACTTGTTCTATTTTTGTGGTACACACTGAAGGCTTGGATCGGCTTACTAAACATCTCGCAACACCGTACAGCTGTCTAGGATGTTCATCCGGTGGAATCCAGAGGCTGTTGCGGGTCTCACCAGACCAGGGCACTTATGCGATGTTTCATTTGTTCAGTACATCCCTTTAGAAATAACGAAGAAAACGCAACAACAGACTAATGCGGTTTACTTGCAGCTGCTGAAAACATGTTCATTGCACAATGACACTCAATTTAATATGTCTACTTCGCATTCCTGCTACATGTTTTTTGATGGGTTTCCAAACATAACAGTTCGTCCTTATAATATTGTGAAGTCTTTGAAATCAGAAAATATAGGTAGGATAAAAAGAGGGTTCATAAATAACCGGGCTCATCAGAATTAACTCTCCATTCATCTTTCTGTATCATACCGTCTTGTTGTTTTTTTGTCAACAGATTCTAACTATGGCTTTGAAGTCAGTGTGGAATGTGGCGAATTTATGTCAGCACAACCTTGGAATAGTTTAGAGATTGAATTTGGAGGTAAGCCGAAGCGATATTTTGAAATCATATTGTCTAACTTGAGCTCTGCAAGGTTTTCAAAGTTCCATTAATGATCGATCTGTTCACATGAACCCACTCATGGGTAGCAGGTGATCCTTACGGTCCCACGAATATATTAATGGATGACAAATGATCCTTGAATGCATTTAAAGATAATCAATTATCCTTATGATCCCATAAAGTGAATCATTGATGTCAATTGATGTCATGATCTTTATGTTCCAATGAATGCCCACAAGAATGACAAATGATCCATGTGGTCCCTTGTAATGCATACATGTACATCCATGATCCATATGTTCACATGAACACATTCATTAATTATCTTTCAAACTTTATATTCCAATGAATGCATTGGTGAATGACAATGATCCATGTGATCTCTTGCAATGCATACATATATGGCTAATGATCCATGTGTTCTCATGAATACATTCAGTTATTACGAGTGATCTTTATGTTTATGCATTCATGAATGACAAATTGTCCAAGTGTTCCCTTGTTATGCATACATGTACGGCCAATGATCCATGTGTTCATATAATGCATCCATGGATTACAAGTGATCCTTATGTTCCAAGCACATCAAGTTGCTGATCATCGCCAGTATTGTATATGTTTGCATCTAGGTGACCTGTTATAGTCATGTCATTGACATATCTTCAACCTACAGTAATGCACGATACAATTCTAACATTGTCTCATGTTGTGATTGTCTTCAATAGATCCCAGAAGTTCGTACACTGAGACGATGTAATTCTAACATTGTCTCATGTTGTGATTGTCTAGAATAGACCCCAGAAGTTCGTACACTGAAACGATGTATTATAACATTGTCTCATGTTGTGATTGTCTTCAATAGATCCCAGAGGTTCGTACACTGAATCTGCTAATCGTGGAGACATCATGAGACGAAATTATCAGACTCCAGATAAACACCCAAAGCTAATAGTCATGACGTCGGGGAACTATTCTAAATTATTGTCACCAGAAGGTCATTCTCGACGAAAACGTTCCTACAATAACCGGAGGTGCGACGACACTGTCACTACCTGTTGTAAAAGGTCACTTTATGTTAACTTCCAAAGGGATCTCGATTGGAAGTGGATTAGACAACCCAAGGGATTCTTCCCCAACCTTTGTGCTGGTAATTGTCTTTACATCCGAGCAGACAACAGCATGTACCATCAGTTGATACGATACCACAGGGATACAAACCCTAACGCCTCACCGTCCCCTTGCTGCAGCCCCCTGTCTTTCAAACCTCTCACTGTCCTCTTCTATGAAAAATCGATACCTAAGATAATGACACTACAAAATCTAGTCGTTGACGCATGTGGTTGCAGGTAAACCACCACGGAGGGATAACTATTAGATATAATGGAATCACCATAGATATGATCGCAAAGTATGGAGTCAACTTGAGTCATGTGACATATCCAATCAAAGTGTTATTTGGGGGATACTTATGTGGACTCCAATAGGGTTGATAGAGTACGCCATGCAATGAAAGTGTACTCTTACAAAATGAGTTAACAGGGTTCTGCAATGACGATGATGAATTACTGTACAACGTTATAAGTAAAGCACATGCATGGAAATCAACTTATCTTTAACTAATTCAACTATTCACAAAGCACCTCCAGATCCGATGTTAGTTCATCTAAACAAGATGGTGTCAAAGTCGCTTATTCCAAACGTAAATTCAATTTGTGAGATGACAACATCTTGAGTTTTCACGGAGCTGTCAAGGGAGTTCTTGACATTTTTTGAAATATTGTGGTCATGCTAGAATAACGTGCAGTGTAGGAATCATTGCCTGTATATACACTTACCACATGTAACAAATCCTTTGTGTAAGCCAGATTACTAGCACAGTACCCGTTTAATGTTTGGAAGTCCAGCAATCCTTTATATACGCCATTACCAGTAACCAGATGACTAGCATAGTCATCTGGTAGCCGTAAATGTTTGGAAGTCCAGGAGTACGAGGAACGCATACATTGCTCTCATGCAATCCTTCGTATATCCATTACCAGTAACCAGATGACTAGCATAGTACCCGTTTAGTATTTGGAAGTCCAGGAGTACGAGAAACGCATACATTGCTCTCATGCCAAGACGGTCGTTATTTTTTGCTGATCTTCATAACATTAATGAATGGGTCGAATAGTGACTGCAAACATACTGGCATTACATTAGTTAAAACATATAGTAAACATATAGTATACCATATGATGTGAGGAACATGAATGGTGCACCGTCCAGTGTCTGTCCAACCATATATAGTGTCCAACAGCATGTCTGGTACATCATAAATAGGAACGTCTGGTACACCATATATAAGGTCTGGGGACATGTGTGACATATTAGTATTTGGGAACAGGAGATATATATTTTGAGAATAATGCTTCTATTTGTTTCCCTTTTGTTTTTCTTTCTTTTCTCGAGACTCATTTGTCTATGGACTGATTTCTCAATATTTATTAACAAGTCATATTTATTCTTTACAAAAAGGCCAGTAATTTAATAAGGCATTCCTGAAAGGGGATGTATAAGGTTTTATAAATAGGAAGAAACATGATCTGAGGCGGAGGTGATGCCTGAAGAAACCATGAGAGTGACGTCATTCTTCATACATTCACTACGCATTGCGATAACAGACCATAAAGATGTTTCGTACTTACGGAGACGGTCTCATTTGTTTGTAGTTTGCATACTAAAGTATTGTTTTAGTAATGAGTAAAAGATATGAGCGATAGCAACGTCCTTAATTCGTCGAAAACCCATTTGTGACTCTGTCAGGCTGATAAAGCCCTAAATAGATCGCCATTATTTATGGTTTACGGTACGTATTCCATTCAGTGCCAATTATGTTAGAGTGATTTATGGTTACACCGGGTCTGCGAATAAGCAAGCACAAAGATTTTACCAAAACTATGCAAGATTGTAATCAGTCTGAGGAGTTTGAAACAGCAAGACAAAAAAAATCCTTGAACATTTTCGCACTTAGACATTTGTACAGAGGTCTATGGGTATGCAGTTCAAGCAATTGATATATTGAAGCAAATGGAATCTGTAACATCACAATAATTTTCGTACTGTTTCATTTTCGTTTTAACTTGTGGAAAGAGGAGGTTCAAATGTGACGTTTGTCTCAAACTGTAAATCAGATAAGTAAATGCTTCGTTGTAGTGTTGTTTTATGCTTTATTGATTATCTACGATGAGATAACCCATGGAACGCCAGTTGTAGTCTAATAAAGTAATTAAGGTCATAACCAAGGAACGCTGCTGTAATTATTTCTATTTTACAAGTTGTAACACTTTGCGTGTCATTCAGAGCATTGACCTATGCCTACGTATTGCCATTGTACTGTTTAAATTATACCATATTATCGGTCTCTACCGATGCTTAGTGAATTGTAATGTATTGACGATACTATATTATCAATCTGTACCTATGCGTACTGCCGTGGTAATGTATTAACGATACAATATTATCACTCTGTATCTATGCGTACTGCCGTGGTAACGGTCTTAATGATGCTATATTGCCAGCTGTACCTACGCATACTGCCATGGTAGTGTATTAATGATACTATCAGTCTGTACCTGTGCTTATTGAATTGTAATTTTGGAATACTATATTGTCAGTCTGTTCTTAGCGTACTGCCATGGTAATGTATTAACGATACCATATTATCAATCTATATCTAATGCGTACTGCCGTAGTAATGTCTTAATGATACTATTTTGTCAGGCTGGTCATAGGCATACTGACATTGTAATGTATTAATTATACGTTATTATCAATCTGTTGCTATGAATACTGACGTTATGTATTAGCAGTATTTTTTATTGCAATTTTTTTCATACTGCTTTTTTTACAAACTGTATAAACAAGTGCGCAGTGCAGTTTGATATTTTGCAAAACAAAATTTATTTTAAATTCTTGCATTTTCCTTTTTAATATTCAGTTTTGCCCAGATTTTGTGCAATGTATTTCCATTAAGAATCATCTTGAGTATTCATTGTATGTTTCATACGAATATGTTTTGTATTCATATATTTGTTCCAACCCATGAGTACTCATTGCTGTAATTGGATAATGCCACTCTGCCAAATTATTATTTTATTATGTGTCAAAAGGTGTTCATATTTTAATAGACTCCATGTGCTCTCTCAGTTGTGTATATTAAAGTTTCAATTGATATTTTGCTTGTAGTTCCCTGGGACGCCGTAAGTGGCTAATATCTCGGTTGGGGAGCAAAATCGCAACGGCTGGCTGATGTTTGTTCCACATATTATTGTACTTCGGAACGAGCACGACCCAACGCACTGAAATAGTTTGAAATCCCATTCAATCCAGCCACTCCGTTTACCAATCTACAGAGTATCAATTCAGTCCAACCGCTCCATACCGATCTAGAGAGTACCATGAGAGTTATATGCATCATGCAATTCTTTTTCATGTCATTTTGCTTACACCCGCATACAGGCATAGCGATGTCTTCATTGTTCTTGGTTCATAAGTTATCAATTCGAAATAAAGTTTCCCTAGTGACTATGCAAATAACACCTCACAAATATGGGTTTTTTCATGTTTGGTTTTGAGTCTTCTCTTTCTCTTGTAATTACGGAGCGTGAGCCTTACAATTAGCTAAAGGAACATAAGGAACGAGGGGAAAATAGAGGGCTGGTAGTGTCTAGTTATTCTACTCCTCTTCATTTCAAATAATCCACCATATGAAATTATGCAACATTTCACAATGGCAGAAACAGATTCCATTATTGTTCAATACTTTCATCACAAAACAAAAGTTTAGTCATGTTTGTTTGCTAGAATACACAAAATAGGTCCAGAGTAGGAAAAAAATGACAAATGCCTATGGCGTGAATGTCACTAAGTTCACACCTCGAACCAAGGTACTGGGAATGACCTATGACCTCCAGTTACTATCTTAACTTAATAGTATAAAACCCGTCGAAGTTGTCTTAAATATATCATGTTAACAAAGATTACACTTTTTGTCCCTATATGCTGACAATAAAATACACTTGAAATTCACCATCAACATTTAGTCATCAACTATGGCCGCTCTGACATTTGAACGCTACTCAAACAATTAGGTTCACCATTTATCCTCCTCAATATAGGGCAACTTTGGAACTCAATCAAGAACAATTTGGTGTTTCTACTAAATGTGGGGTATCAATACGGTGTAACAAGTTCGAGCTCCTCCATTAATGCTAGGTTACCATTTCTCAATGTAGAGCAACGCTGAAAACAATATGGGATATACAAGTTTTCATCACAAGGTACCACTAAAACCAATTTGACATCTGGAGCCCATTATCCTCCACACATAAAGGAGTTTTGTAGTCAATGTTGTACTAGCCCGGGTCCTGTCCTAACTTCCTGAAACTGAGCACAGTAAAACTGAATACAATCTGATGTAGACTGAAAACTAATCAAGCAGAACAGTAGATGTACACAATATACACATGTGGTGATAGTATAGTACAGGTAGGAAGATGTGGATGGACGATGATGATGGTAGTGGGCGGTGGTGGTGGGTGGGTTGTATCTGACGAGTGATGGTAGGCGGTTTGGTGGTGGTTGATGGGTGATGGTGGTTGGTGTTGGGCGGACGGTGAAGGTAATGGTGTTTGGGAACGATGTCGGCAGGAGGGCGGTTGGTAGTGCTGGTTGCGGTTGTGTGGTGATGGGCGGGTGGTGTTTAGAATAGCGGGCGTGTAGTGATAGGTAGATGATCATGAGGATGGCGGGCTGGGCGGTTTGGTGGCTGGGGAAGGTAAGTTCATGATATAAGCCACCAGCATTGTATTTCTACGTCATTGAGAAATTAACTGAATTGATAGAAGGTTACTTAACTTGGACTTAGTATGTGGTACAAATGCCATTAGGATGTATTAGAAACGTGTTCAAAGTTCACTTGAATTCAACAGACATCAACAGTATGAAACCTTGAGGAATATTTGGTTAACTTAAAGGTAGAAATAGATCGAACTCTATATTTAAGCCCTATAGCAATTACAAAAGCCATATTGTATTTCTTAGGGGTAAGAAGCCTTTAGCAATGCCCGGAATTTCTACTATAAGTGAAATAAATATGAGCAAAGATTCACCCAGTCGGCTGGTAGTGATTCTAGTAAATGAAAACTTCACCAATATATTCACTTAGAGTCTAACAACTAACTATAAAAATGACTGAATACTTCAAACGTCATATTGTATTATATATTTATTATCTACACATCTATACTTACTTAAAACGTGTTACCGACTTAGCTATTAATGAAAGACGTAAAAGCGTATCTGATGCGTCATATTGTATTCTCCATTTATTATCTACACAGCTATACTTACTTAAAACGTGTTACCTATACGAACTTATTAATGAAAGATGTGAAAGCGTATCTGATGCGTCGTTCTAAAGCATAATTAGACAGCTTTACCTGAAAATGTTCCTTGTAATTCGTGGCATGAAGAGTTTGTTATTGAGATACTGAAAATGTATAACAAACTAAAACTATGAAGCTACGTAGTTTCTTTGCAGTGGCATATTTAAACACAGCGTAATGTATCTATTTTGTCACATCTTGATAATCTTCTTACTAAACTTCTAACCTGTTGCCTTTAATATTCGTACCTATTACCTACTACATAACAGTTACCAAATCACTGTTAAATTCTAACCTGTTGACTATAAACTTCGTACCTATTACCTAATACATAAAAGTTACCAAATCACTGTTAACTTCTAACCTGTTGCATTCTATCTTCGTACCTATAACCTACTACATATCAGTTACCAATCACTGTTAACTTCTAACCTGTTGCCTTATATCTTCGTACCTATTACCTACTACACGAACTGTTACCAAATCACTGTTAACTTCTAACCTGTTACATTTTATCTTCGTACATATTATATCTACTACATAACTGTTACCAAATCATGTAAACTTCTAACCTGTTGTCTTCTATCTTCGTACCTATTCCCTACTACATAACTGTTACCAAATCATGTTAACTTCTAACCTGTTGCCTTCTATCTTCGTACCAGTTACCTATTACATGACTGTTACCAAATCATGTTAACTTCTGACCTGTTGCCATTTATCTTCGTACCTATTACCTACTACATAACAGTTACCAAGTCCTGTTAACTTCTAACCTGTTGCCTTTCTATCTTCGTACCTATTCCCTACTACACTTACTGTTACCAAATCACTGTTAACTTCTAACCTGTTGCATTTATCTTCGTACCTATTATCCAGGGGCGGATCCAGGGGGGGCCGACCCGGCCCCGGTCCCCCCCCCCTTTTTTGGAAATCAGTTGCGTTTTTTTTATGTGGGAGTACTTCAAATTCCTAATAGGCATAACTTGGTGAAAAAAAAGCCTAATATATCCAGCTGCTCTTCCCTGAAACGCGATCGTTTTTATTCCAAATTTGAAACTAAGACAATTAGT
>JAAAKB020254705.1:0-10588 GCA_010014835.2 Apostichopus leukothele | reverse complement strand
TTATCATTTGAACTGTGAATATTAATACAATTTCACCTTGCAGATTTCTTTATATCTATATGTGTTATGGTTTTCATGCAAATTAATTTTCAACAATCTTTTCGTTCGAACTGAGAGCATAAACTATTGAATTGCCATAACGCAAGAACTGCCTGTGGCCTATTTTTAATTAAATCTTTTCTAATATATGAAGAGGCCTACGAAAACCATATGGGCCACGAGACACCACTAACAGATTTCAAAATAACTTTATAAAACCCAGGACCTTCTAGTGGCCCTGCCCCATATCATGTTTTGTTCTGAAAGTAAAGTCAATCCCAGAGGCTGCTTAAAATGGAGCTGACGTTTAATAAATGCTGATGCTCCCTCTTCCGAAGGTAAATTGTAACCTGCTGGCACTGGGATAATGAATGAAAACTATATGCTGAAAATTCATACTTTCCTCACCAGCCCAGCTCCACATACCCTCCCCCTTCCATTCCCTGTTCCCAACAATCAGAGTTATAGTGTACCTATAGCTCTCTTTTTACCAAAATGTTGCTTTCCATTTAGATATTGAGATTCATTATTTCCATTTGTGTCACTTATAAATGTATTTTCACATCACTGCCCTCTCGTTCATCTTTGTGCAACCAACCTCCCATCCTCCATCAGTGATCCTTCTGGCATTCTTCAATAGGAATGCCTGTTGTCTTTGGAATGACAACCTTGTTTTGCATTGTTTTGCATATCAGACTAGATTTTGGTCATTAAAAACAGTTAACAATACCAGGTTCCCTATATAAACCACAATCACTGACCTCCAGCCTGCATACTTAACCATAACCTACCACGCCACTTACTCCATGAGTCCCACTCTAACTATCTCAAGTGAATAATTACAGCTAAATATTGCACAGTTTGTACATATGGTGACTACACTGTATAACTAGAGACAGCATGAAAATATAACGTTGTAAGTGTACATGCCCCCACTTGTATTTGAGTGTTAAAACTGTGAAACAAGATAAATGATTCATGATAATACTACCACATTACAAAATTAATTACTAAACTAAATATGATAATGATCGTACGCCGAACAGTTTTATGCTAACATTGTCGGTTATGACGCATATAGGATAACTATGACTGAGTGTGATATAGAGATGAGAATAAAGTCGGTTACATCTAATAGGCCTAATTAAAAAATGTACCTTCAGATTAACTAACTGATTAACATATTTGATCTTTCCGATAACACCCAAGAACTGGAAGATAGAAACTACAAGGGCTTTATAAGAAAATTAATTAGAACATGGAAGTATAATATTAGATCCGATACCTAACAAAGTCTTAATACATCACATGTGATGATAACGGTGAACAAACACATAGTATGTGACTGTGCGCTCATGGTAAATATTGAGTTGCTGATAAATAAGGTGATTATATACTCCTAATATGTGGTCAACATTTTAAACAATTGATGTCGGCTCAGTAACATGTCATTTCCTAAAATCTAGTGAATAAAAACAAAACATCGAGCACTTACGAACTATTAATTTGACAGGACAAAAAACTGTAAACCCAAAAGAGAGGCTGGTAAGCGTATAATACAGTGTTGTCACCAATACACAATAAATGGATGCAGCAGTGTACAACCTGCTAAAACAAACTGTCTCAAACAACTGAAGTAATGAGAAAATTGCAGGAATAGCTGAAAGAGAAATTCTCAAAATCTGACCTTAAACCGCCTTTTACGAGTACAGACAGAAAGGAATGTCGCACAGTGGCCGGACTAATGTTTCCCTTTAGACCAGGGGTTCCCTAACTGGGGTGCATGAACCCCCAGGGGGTGCGTGAGTCCATCCCAGGGGGTTCGTATATATAATATACCTAACGTTAGGCTTGGTCCGTGCCTGTAACTTGACCACATATATCTCTTTTTCTTAGGTTGAAAGACTTTCGTAGCTTCTGCACCGATTTTAAAGAGATTTCCATCATTTCTGCTTTCATTTTGTTCGTATAACCTAGCCCTACAAGATGGGCAGCTAGTCGGTCTCTCTCGGACATTTTGTCTAGTTCTGAAGCACTATATTCTTTGAATTTGTATACAAACTTTGACGTCATAAAGTGAACAGCGCCGCCAGCATCAAAGGAGACAACAACATCAAAGGAGACAACGGCATCAAAGTAGACAACAATGTTGAAGGAGACAACAGCATCAAATGAGACAACAACATCGAAGGAGACAACAACATTGAAGGAGACAACAATATTAAATGAGACAACAACATCAAAATAGACAACAATATGATAACAGACAGCGTAGACGTAAACAACATAATACATATCCTTGTCGGCTTTCAATAGGTATGAACCCTATAGATATGATATAGGATGAATGACAGTCACATATATGCTGCACTCAAATAAGCTTTTAACCTCAGCAAAAGGGTAATGTTACAATGTCCAGTAAATTGGATACAACTTTGCCATGTAACAGAGACATATCTATCATACATATCCACTATCCAATCATGGTACAAATAGTGCTATCAAATAGCAACGATAACTGTGGGCAGCCAAGTGAATTTCAGCCATGAAATGTAACCACCCACTTTTTTGCTACAGGTCTTCTATTTTTTTTCTCTGATATAATGAAAATAGTCTGAATAAGGTTATGTTTGTTATCTTAAATGAGATATTAACACTGGGAACCATGGACAGAGTTCAAATTGCACTTGTGTGTATATCTAACTTGTAACAAATTGGAGGATATTCTTATCCTTCAATTTTCTTTTGTGTACAGCTTACCTTTGCAACCATGATATGTGTTGTCCAACATCAGGTGTAGCAATCCGTTCATAATCACTCAGTCTCTAGAGGTCAGAAGATTATGAAACTGTCAGTGTAGGACATAGCAAGTTAAAGGTTCATCCAAGTTGCACTTTGTATCCATCGAGTTTACACTGGTCTCAGACTTGAGCTATGGTGACAACAAATAATCTTTGACATCTACAAATAACTAATTAGGGTTGTCTTACCAATCGAGGTGGTTTACACACATACGGCAACCACACAAGCTTATAAATTGAGATTTTCAAGGGTTTTAGACTCTTTAATGCAGGCCTGTAGCCAGAGTATTTTGGTGGCACATAAATGCAGAAGGATCGCTGTTTTTGGGGAGGGGTTCAGAAATGTTTGCTTATCTCAGAGTGCATAGATACCAAATGAGGCAGTCTCTTCTACCTTTTTGTTTACATTTGTATTCCATTTTTCTGTTTGTAGGCAACCTTACCATTTTCTTTGTTAAACTGCAAAAAGGAATGAAAAATGAAGATTTGTTGGTGTGTGTGTTGGGGGGGGGGGGGTGCATGTGCCCCGTGGTTACGTACCTGCTCAAATGAGCTGTGACCCCACACAGAAAACAATCAATAGCTGGATTTCTTCTACGAAGAGGCATCCTCGTGCCATGTATGAAGTTATAATACTCTTTTAGTTACAACATTTTGAAAAGCCAAGATGCGACACATACATGCCAGCACACTCACATGCAATCCATTTGCAGTTGGTTAGGAATTTAAGAAAGGGGGGAGCCCTGTGATAGGAAGTATGCTGTCATATCTCATCAAAAATATTACCAATCAAATATGTTACCTTCATGTAAATGCTTAGGAGTCTGGTTGATAATCACCTTAATGGCATACTGTATTTTCATTGTAGTATTCAAACGTATACCTAAAATAGTCGTGTCTTTGGGTGAGGTGGGGTTGGAATTTTCAAATACACGAAAAACCAAAAATACAAAAAAATGTCTGCTTTTGCTGTTAAAATAAATGCCAATTGTATATAATATTCAAATGTTCCTCTGGAAAGTCACTGTCACATTCATCTGAAATACACAATACGTTACTTTATATGTTGATCGAGTTATAAGTTGCCATGTGCATCATTTATAGCACAATCGAGCTAAGCAAACTAACACACATATTTCAAATAGGTATAAGGGTTGTAGTCAAGGCAGGGTCCAAATATTACAGACAAGTTTCAGTATGGTGTACCTGAAGTATAAGTTCGCTCTATTCACATACAGTGTCAGATTTGTTTATAGTCTGTTATCCTCTTCAAAGATCGCCTAGGTGGGTACTCACAATCAAAGTCATCATGAGTTCTGTTGACCATACAGTAAATTAGATTATTAATTTTCTTTGAAGCTATTTTCAAGTGCACAAACACAAATTTTAGGTACAGCAAATACTCTGTGCATATGCATGTGCATTTACGTTTCGACTTCAGCTTTATTGAGTTTTCTACATTTCTGTGGTCAATATTTGCATTTATTGTTGCCAATCTGACATTTTTCAACAAATCTTGTGGCAAACGTCAGGTAAGATTGGAAACAATTTAATTGCATTTTTAATGTCATCTTATTCCTTTTGTCAAAATTGCAACACTTTATCTCAAAACTTTTACTTTTGTCTCTAAAGTAAGTCTATTATTATTTATTGTTTTTCCTTTAATATAAATAATGACATTTTCCACACTGCCTACTGGAAGCCTTGCTGCAGAAAAGACTGGCAATATATCTTGCATGTCTTCCAATTACAACGATTAAAGCAATGAAAACCTGATCATAAGGACCCTATATGTAACTCTACCGTCCTTCGGGTTTGACTCACTGCTCAATTTGCATTAGGAAAGGATTGTATACTAATGTTAACATCTCCTGTATATTAGGTCACCTGACACAATGTCCATCAAACTTTTGTTTGCAACACTCTCGAGGAAACATGGTTCAGTCCAGTGATCTAAACTGTCACCTGCAGGCTGAAATTGATATACCATTCCTAATAGCCTGCCCATGCACAGTTTTTTAATTACCTTTTGTTGTGTATTCAACAGATACTGCTAGAAACAATGTTAAATTTAATTCCCTATAAACTGTATCAGAGTCGTTTCTTCCTTTTAGTTTGCCAATGAAAATGATCTTCTGGATTGATACATGAACAAGACTAGCCTCTATCTAAATTAAACTTCTGGACACCTATTAAGGGAGCTTATTGGGGTCGTATGTTTTATTTGTATGTTTCTGTGCTAACAAAATTAACATCAGTCCCTTCTTATGTAAGTGACATTACAGTTTCACTGTCTGAACTTGAGCTGTACTCACTGCCTACATTACCATTAGATGCAGTGACGACTTGTATTATATCATAGCTTCTTTTTTCTTTAATTTACCTTTCTTCTGTTTGCTTGATTGGCTAATCGAAATATTGCAGACTGCCGCAAAGTGGTTATCTTTACCACACTTTTTGCATACTTGACCATTGGCTGGACAAATTTTTCTTGCCCTTGGGGCAGGATTTTTGAATCTGTGGGCTTAAAATTGTTACCAAACTTCTCTTACATAGTAATTTATTTGGCCTTTTCTGTTCTTTCATGTGTCATTGTTGCCACCCCGTACAGAAACACATCTGAACAGACTGTGCCTTTCCACACAGCGGTGCAAAACAAATGTCAATACACAGTTGTATATGCAATAGGTATATATGTGATACTATGTGAAGTACATTTGTACTCGTGTGTTGATTCACCACGATTAGTTTTATTTGTATAATGATGGCCGTTGATGTCATTTCATTTCAATAAACCCGTGGGTGAAGTGAACACAAGTTGCGGTGTTTCATGTAAATCATATACATATCTATACTTCCTTTCCCACTCAGACACTGCTGTTCACTATACTGTTCACTATTTTTACAAATATTAACTGAACAATTTCTTAGCAGAGATTCATGGCTTAATTTATGTCTGTCTTGTTCAAAACTGATTTTGAACTTGTACAAAATCGACTATACAAAGAGCAGAGGACCTTTTGGTGACTTGTATTCTACGTTATTTGACAAAGTATAACTATACATTGTAGATAACTCACATGACACCATAATTAAACTCATGATTTCCCATTCAATAATGTTTTGCATTTGAGGAAGTGACTTAAATAGTCTGTACTCTATCCCTCTAAATAGTCCTATTTACTTTACGAACCATTATAAATGTTTAAAGGGTTACCTCTGCAAAAATGTTGGTCGTAGAAGAAATACAACCTGAACGGGTAGGAGTGATTTTACCATTCTACGGCATAAAAGGAAGGCAATAATAAACAACCAATTCTACTATTTTAACATGTGGACCATAACTTTTGGCAACCTGATAATAGCTTACAAATTTGCCCTGGGTAATTTTATGGACATAATGCTGTTGTCATTTCCTTTTCAGATGTAAGTCCCTAAGTCATCAACAAACAAGGTAAATAAACCTAGAGTACTAGACAATTAATGTTACTGCAAAATGTGCTAACTGGTTACAAAGAATTTCTTTTGTCTGGCAGTTTTGCAAAGGGCAGCAGATGGGTTTAATTATGAGCTAAGAACAAATGATTCCTAATTGTATAAGAAACTATATATCTAGACTTGGATGTGAATGGAACTTTGTTTGAGTTAGTGGTACCGTATTGACTTGTAAATTATACTTTACAAAGGAAAGGAGCAATTGTCTTCATGTGTTAGTCTATTTTCCTTAACCTCTATGTTCTATGTAGAAAGAAAGAACTTGGCTTGCTTATATGCCTTTTAATTGCGAAACCGTTTGTTATCGATTGATAATATAATAATAATAATATCGTAATACCATAACATTAGTTTCTTGTATAAAAATAAGTAGATATATTACTAGGTAGAGATAATAGAAGTAATATTAAACATGTACTATCTTTTATGATCATACATTAATATTATATCATTTACAATGCCAGCAGAGATACATATTTAGCATTTTTATATGTCACATTTTCAGCATCTAAACTTCAAGATCGGCTCTATATAGTCTGATGCGAAAAGTTTACAGTGTCTGCTACGTGATTTCCAGTGGCTGACCCAGACAGCCTGTGCCGCATGAGCCACAGGGCACGCATGCAGGGGAGGAGTCCAGTTCTGATATGGGTTTGGCACTAATATTTACATGGAAAATAAACCCTACTTCGAAACAAGGTATATATGGTAGAAACATTTAGAACGCCCTCATGCCGGCGATTTTTTCTTCTTTTTTTTTTGCCATGAAACCAACTCTTGAGGTTTGTAGCAGATTATCGTGACTGTTGTCCGTAATCCGTTGTCTGCCATTCTCCTCTTAACTTCAAACATACAGCCATTTAACTTATTAAACAGCGAACTTTTCTTTATTTTTTTATTCTGATGAATGTCTCATGGCTATGTTCTGTACCTCAGGCTCAGTCCTGTACTAGTTCTATGTGTTAGCACATTATACCTCACCAGTCATCTTTATATGCAGTCCGAGACATTTATCAGTTTGTAGTTCTCCTTTAATAGCTCCCATGAGAAGGTTTTAACGTTTATACACAAACGTTGTGGTTACAATGGTTGCATATCTAAATAAATCAACGGTAAAACTTCCGCGTGGACGATTAACTAAGTTTTTACTTTACATGGGCATTAAAACACATGCTGGTTTAGGTTTTGAAATTTCCGTGATAATAAAGACGAAGAAAAGGAAATCCCCTTTTTAGACTAGAGAATAAACAAGGAACCAACGGGTTAATCAAATTATATTAGCACAGATCGAGTGTCGCTTCCTGATATGGACTTGAAAACCAATTGTATTTAAATTAGCTAACACAATTTACACGGAGACAGCTAAAGACCATATTAATTGTTGACATAAGTGTGTGTGTGTGAGTGAAAGTGTGATAGTCTTATGTTCAGTTAAATATAGATTCATAAAAGACGTGTTTGTTACTATTTTAACCATTGTTTCTCTGTTTTAAAAAATTTCCAGAAACTTTAGGTGAAAACTGTCCGCTTTAAATCAGTCAAACTCAAATCAAGTAAAACTAGTGATACAAAGTTTTAGAAAGCGTTCACCTTTTTAATAGGCGCAAATACTAAAAGAGATTTTGTTGAGTTATATAGTATTGTGGTTGTCTTTCATCCATGTCTCTGTACATATGTTAATCATCCAGTTGGTATTACGGGTCTTAAAAGAAATTAAAAGCATGAATTAATGACACTACAGAAGTGAAACTTACAGTAATGCATGCATCGACGTATGAACGCTTCAAATATTAAAAACTGACCTGTGCGTTCTCTAACATGAACATATCGAAAATCGGCAAAGAAACTATTGTTATAACTACAACGATGTAAATTCAAACTGGGAGATAAGCAAGTAGTTCTGTGTAAACATGTATCGTTAACTCTATCGTTATCTTTATCGTTATAGTTACCGTATCGCTATCATAGCTAACCGAACTATCACCATCGTTCTCGTTATATGTATCTTTATATTTGTCGTTATCTTTATCGATGTCACTATCGATATCGCTATCGCTATCGTTATCATTGTCGTTGTAGTTATCGTCATCGTCGTCATCGTCGTCATCGTCTTGGTCATCGTCATTACCATCGTCATTGTCATCGTTGTCGTCGTCGTCGTCATCATCATCATCATCATGATTATTATTACTATCGCTCCTTTTCAACGGCAATTCTTAATCTGACTCTCCTCGTAAAGTTTTCAGTAAAAAAAAATTATATCAATATTGCACATCTCAATCACCCTCTACATTCCAGAAAGTCAAATAAGTCACTCGTATGTTCACGACAAGCCTTAAAGCAGTTTCCTCATTTATTTAAAGTACGTTAAATTGTCTAATTCGACACTCCTTAACAGCTGGAAGTCATTTCGAGAGTCAGAAATAACTTGAATGCTTTCAGCAAGTTTTATCGTGCTAAATTTGGGGGACAATATTGAGGAACATTAAATAGCTATAGTGGAGGTTGTTGTTCATTTAACCAGGCGCAATCTGGGGACCAAAGTTGATGTTCCTTCCAGGGTATATCTCCATGTTCCCAATTTTCTAGTCTACAGCCACAAAAGAAGCACGTAACCAGGTCGCTTTCGTCTGAAATGAATTATAGAAACATAAAATAAAAATGAAATACTTCCAAATAATATTTTCACGCGAACAACGTTATCGCGGAATTAAAGTGAAGATATTATATGTGCTTCATTCTGTAGCAGGACGTTTTGATATTGTAATTTGGAATTTTCAAAATGCCCCCAAAACAAATGACTTTACTTACCTTACGGCCATTTAAATAACACTTAATTTGAATGGATAAACTGATGACACTTTAAGGTAGGATGGTTGGCTACATTTCAATCTCTATGTGGGAAGTTGGAAGTCACTGAATGATTCCTTCCTTACTTCAGGAATTTACCGGAAATATGTTATAGGCTATTAGTGCGTTCGGAGGGAAGAATGCTATAGTCTTACATTAGTGAAATAGCAGAGGATCTTAATTTGGGTACAGTGCTAACGTCAATAAGAAAACACAAGCCTAGTATAGTTTATATTAATAGAGGTTAGTTTACGATCAAACCTAGTGATCCCCATCCGTGGTTACATACGAAATGAGTCCGATCATGTATAAAATGGAATCTCACCAGAATAGAAAAATCCAGCATTTGCTAAATCGGATGGCTTTACAATCCTAGAATGGCTCCAAGAATTGAATGATGCAAGTCTTGCTTCTATGGAAGTAAACCGTGGGTGATGCATCTTAAGTCGTTCCTCGGACTGTGGCTTCTGGTGGATGTTATACCGAAGCGCTATCACTTTATCCGCTTTGGTCAACGGTTGGTTACCTGTGACAAGTCCCTTGACAAATGGACATGATGGAGATACTACTCTGTGTTTATTAATTGGTCGGTCCCCTATCTTCCAACTAGAATATGGAATTCGAACAAAGCAGGCAAAACATTGAACGGCATAATTATTGTGCATATAAAATCCAGAAGCCGAGAGTTCGTAAGGGCCTACAGGACAAGACAAAGGAAAGTCTTTAAAAGTCCTCAGTCGGTTCCTCTCAAATTGAAATCCCTTCGAACATGCCGTTTTGTCTTCTACGCCGTTAACGCGATCTTTAAGCAAAGTTACGCAGTCTTTCCCATTCGACTCATTTTTATGTTGCAATGGAAGACGTTTTGATGAATTACCGGATGTAAATACAAATTTGACATCAGCAATGTTTCTCGCATCGTTGCCTTGAACGAATCTGCATCTCGGACTCGATCTTTTGTGTCTTCCCTTTGGACTGTCACCTTGATTCCAGTCTCGGATGATGACTAAACAACTGAAACACTTGACTTCATCGTCGATTCCAGTAAAGTAAAATCCTGCATTTGCTAGTCGGTAGATAGTCACTGGAATATTCTCTGACCAAGATGTATTTTCGAATGATTTCACTCGTTGACTTTCTATGTTCATTCTATCAATATCACCACGGTTTCGCTCATTATGTCTTTCCATGTTGAAATGAGTTCAACTGAATACAATTGACGATGGATGGCGTAGACGGTCCTTCTGTCTTCTTATAGAGCTACAATGACATTAGAATAAATAGTAACGTAACACCTCTATAATCAGGGACGTCGCTAGAGGGGGAGGGGTGTGGGGGTGTCTCACCCCCAAACTTGGTAAAACTGACGATAGTTGGAAAATTGGAGTGCGACAGTCGGAATT
>JAAAKB020254694.1:0-10589 GCA_010014835.2 Apostichopus leukothele | reverse complement strand
ATATATATATATATACGGTATGTAATGAGTTGAAATTACCGTTGTCCATACAGCCAATTAGATCCAATCGAAGTCCTAGCATTTTACTGCCTCTCTTTGGATAAATACGCACACACTTTGCACGAAGGGAAGTTCCAAACAAGATCGTCTTGACGCACTGATGTTCTCTATTGCCTTGTAACTCCTTGATGGAAATGTTGAGCTGGAAATTGTTAACATGTTTAATGAACGAAAAATATACCAAAAATATTTCCTGCATATAGGGTAACTTAATTCAGGAAAGAACCATTAAAGAGTTCTAAGGCGCAGTCCCGATCCGACAGTGTGATGAAGCAACATAATGAGAGGTTGTGGTATGGGTAGAGAGAATCGGAGTAAGCGGCTTGAGAAATCGGATCGAAATTATGTATTCTGATTCAATGTACAGTTTGCTTGTAAATGTTTATTTCTTCTCTCCTATAGGCAAGATGAGATTGTATTCGGTGGTTAAACTCGGCAGGGTGACCGAAAGTCTATAATTGGGCCGAGGGGGTAAGTGATGTCTTTTTCTTTATTCGTGAGTTTGAGTATGTGTATGTTTTTCTGCTACGTCTGCAATGTTGTGTCATAAACAAATTTAGGCCAAATTTCTTCAGTTTTAGCAGGAAGGTGCCCATGATGAGAGCTTGTGCCACGCAGACCTTCAGAACTCGAAGGTTATATTCAGTGACGAATAGGTAACAGACGTGTAACCATCAAAAGTTAAAGGCCATGAGATATGGAGCAGTGACTGTTCACAATATCATTTGAAATACTTACAGGACCAATAACATGTCATACGTTTTTCTGTCCTTGGCTCAGTCTTGGTCGAAAATAGAAATTTTACCTTATTATGCGTTTGGAAACGTTTGATAACCAAGGTAAAATTGATTTCTTACAACATGCCATAACAGAAAAGTGGTTGAAAGGATTGACGCCAAGTCTATCTTTTATATGTGAACAGAATATATAATCTAAATATGCCTCAGAATGCGCCACCTGACTTTAACATATTTTGTCTGGGGAGACCCCCAGACCCCACTACATGGAAATCGGCTTCTCAGACCCCATTACAGCACTCCTCCTTTTCCACGCTGGTGCTTTCTTAAAGGTTCACGACCCTGCCTAAATCAGTAGAGGGAAAATTAAAATTTGGTCACTCCCGCCCCCTCCCCAACTTTCCAAATCCTAAGCACGCAACTGATGTTTACGCCTAGACTATCTCTCCCCCCCCCCCTCCCCGCGTTCTAATAATACAATTCTTTTTTCTAACAAACTGAAACAATACAAAAGAGCTGACAAATGGAATCGCTCAAATATTTATATTTGATTAGTGGAATCAGTCACCGATTTAATTCTCAATGAAAATATTTGAACCATGGATGTGTTTAACGTGGTTCGACACCGCACTTTCTGTCAGTTTACTATACGTAGCAATATACCGCGCATATTTTAATTGCTTGTGTGCACCTTCCTATATCTATCTGTTGATCAATAATTGCTGCGACTATCGTTGCATTGCGTGTCTTGTGTTTTGTACGAATAATTGTAAAAGCTATGCACAATCATCATCACACAGGCTGATCAGAAATCTAATGTCGTGTTGTACTGAAAAAGGTTCATAGAGTCTAACTTCCCCTCTTTCCGCTTAGGGCATTTGAACAACATTGATCACATGCCCCAAATATAGGGACATCAGTATACCACGTATAGTTACTATATACGGTAGGATGTTTAAACTAAACTATAAATCCCCGGATAAGTACTAAGGGGAAGATTTTACACTGTCACACTGGCCCATGAAGCCATGAGCTATATATAGGAAGCTAAAAGAATATAAAAACATCGAACTTTCAAAGCAGGCGAGTCGAGGACAAACTTGCACAAACAAGAAAATGTAGGACGTTATACAGTTGAAACTAAACATATATAAGCTATATTGCAAGGTAGGCAGGCGAGTCGAGGACAAACTTGCACAAAAAGGTAAATATAGGACGTTATACAGTTGAAACTAAACATATATAGGCTATTGTAAGGTAGGCAGGCGAGTCGAGGACAAACTTGCACAAACAAGAAAATCTAGGACGTTATACAGTTGAAACTATATAGGCTATTGCAAGGTAGGCTATATGAGGGATTTCGAATTTTCGGGGTCCACACCCTGCGTATGTTGCAATGTTGTTTAAGTCTTCAAAAGCCAAATAAAATCATACATAGACGATATATATAATAGCAAATCAAATTACCTCTCATAGCTGCTATAGTGCATGTAATTCCATCACAGTTATGGTCCTATAGCAGGGGTGGGCAACCTTTTTAAATGAATGGGTCAGATATAAGGACTGAAAAATTGATTGGGCTGCACCTAACCAACGACCTGCTGATTTCAAACCTTTGATTCCGAGGACTTTCAAGCAATATGGTGTGTGTACTTAATATGTATTCACAAAAACATAATGTCAATACAGTACAGTTAATAATAATTGATGGGGATGATAGGCCTACCTGACAGCATCATTAGTGCCGATAAATTCTAAGTAGCTAGCTCGTTTATTGTGTTGATGTAAAATAGATTGATTTTTTTCTTTTTCTTGAGACATCTCACGGGCCGCAAAAAAAATCACTGGCGGGCTGCATGTGGCCCGCGGGCCGTAGGTTGCCCACCCCAGTCCTATAGCATACTATAAACGTCCCTTCACATATAGTTTATCCTACATCAAGTACACTTCTGTTACCCATCATATAATTCAATTGTTTCTTATAGGAAATCATATTTCTATTGAATTTCTGCTGTTTATGTGATTTTTTTACCCCTGTGTGGCCGATTTAAACCGCTTTATTTGTCAATTTCTCTTGTGATTTTCATTTCATATTGTCATATATACTTACGCGAACGGTTCTCTTGGCATCCTCGTAATTTCTCAAAAGCCACCAATTTATTGAGTCAAGTGAATAGCCAACATTAAAGCTCTCGACCCAACCATTGTCTGGATGTCCCGAACCTTGCATCATGAGACCAGTAACAATGGTTCGACTTCCGAAGCATACCTGTGCAAAAATTGTAATAAAACTGGATATTTATTTACAATTTATGGTTGTTATTTCAAAGTGATCACTTTGCGAAAAACAAATTACGGGAAGCGAAACTTGCATGGCTATATATAGATGAGATATAGGTAATGGCTATATATAGATGCGATCTAAGTGTAGGTAATGGTCTGTAAATATGTACAAGTTAAGCTTGCAAATAATTAATCGTGTATATCTCCCTTTTAAAACACGGTATTTGCAATACTGATGAAACAAAGAAACATGTTGAACGAATATAGGGGAAAATATCGCCTCAAACTTGATAAATCTATTTAGTTGTTAGTAGTTGACTAGAAGCAAACTAGAAAAAAACAAAAAAACAATGCAATATACCTGCATCCAAGGATTGGTGTCATTGTCTAACGGTCGCCACCACCTAGCACCATCGAGTAGTGCATACTCCGGCAGGTGGTTGATGGAATGGTAACTAGATGCTGAGACTTCTACCTCAAAACGGGTCTCTTTTCCAAGTCCCATGGGTAAAGGACAATCGCCTGCATGCAGTAAGATACAAATCCATTGAAGTATTGGAAATTTGTACATAGAGGATGACAGTTACTACCATGCTAAGAAGAGTGCAAAACATGCAAAGCAGCGTATTCAGATTAAAAGGTGTAGACGATGAGTTATAAGGAGAAGTACGTTGCTACTTGAACATATCAACTGGGAGAATCAATAAATAAATTAATCAATAGATAGCGGACTAGCTACCAATTCCCGAATCAAAGAGCATATTGGGAGTAACATGAAATACACACGTCAAACACCTGCTGTTCTCGGCCCCTTAACGTGGACCAAAACTACCTTATAGGTAGTAACCTGTGGCCAGATGTTAATGAAGTCTGTGATACAGAGGGGGGGGGGGTGCTGCCTTGGGGTAATTTAAGCGAACTCTCATATATCGGGATGTATCGGGGGTCTGGATTCTGCCCCCCCCCTCCCCGTTGATAGGATTATACCTGGTTGGCCCAGTACCGGAATGGTGAAGTCAACATCATCATGGCCATGTATAAATAACTTTCGTTACATGATACAGATAGTTTTATTGGAAACAAATGTTGAATTTTGGGTCGCCTCTAATTTTCATAAGTTGTGGCATTTTTCTTTGTGTAAACGGATACAAATGAGAATGCCTCGCGCATATTTGAAAACATACACAAACGCAAACAGCGAACTCAATCAGAGAGTGGGCCTACTTCATCAACCGAAGTTGACACCAATGTCAGGACTGTTTACTTACCTGGGTGATTAGTTTCGACAAAGGCATCGCATACTGTAAAAGAAATAAAACACATTGTTGTAACCCCGCCTGTTGTGTGCATGCATAATCGATCAAATCTTCAACAATATAACAAACTCATTTGACATACTGACTGTAAGTTTACAGGCCTTTTGCAGTTTTCTAGTCCAAAAGGATGAAGTTTACTGGATAAAAACCATCAGAGAGTCCAATCAAACTAACAGAAAGAGGGCATGATCGAAAACATAAGAAATAGAAAAATGTGAGGTTGCATTCTTAATGTGAATGAAAGCCTTCAGCCCAAGTTTGGGCTCATTTTAATATAAATACTGGCAGCTATAACTAATAACATTCCAATTCAGTTTTCTTATAATGTAGCTCAAAAAGCTCACACGTTTGAACAAATGATAACAGCATAAAATATCCAAGGTATTACAAATTAAAACCAGGACGTGACGTCGTGGCCTTCACATAAGATCCTAATTAAGTTGTTGATGATACTTGGTTTGTCACACGATTGACTCATTACGAGATATGAACGAACAGTTCTTATACAATGTGATTAACTCCCACGGAAGAGCACAAGAGAATTGAAGATGTGCTTTACACTCGAAAGCTATATAAAGATAATGCTTTACTATTGTCTGGACTATTACATTACTTTTATCTGGAAACGTGTATTTTCTTTCAATTAAAAACAACGATGCTTCTAATACGCTCTTGAAAGCAATTTGTAAAACTTCGGTCGGTTCCGGATCCTCTTTGTAGAGTGTGCTTAATTACTAATGAAATTATCAGCTTGATCTGCGTTATAATGTAACTCCGTCAAATAAAGTATGATCGTGATGGGATCACTAAATATTTACCCCCAAATCGAATTAGTACTTTAGCTTCCTTTTCCTATCTTATATTAAGTTAAACTTTAAAAGGGATGCCATGATGAAGTATGTAATGAAGTTGTCTACAGCAAATTGTTCCGGGAACGTAAAATTGACGAGTGAGAGTATGGAACGCCACAAAGTTCAACAATGTACGATGTTTATGTAACAAATACGATGATGATGTAAAAATTAATGTAGAAACTTACGATGATGATTTGATAACTAGGATGATGATGATGTAATAACATAGGATGATGATGTATATTTTTACATCATCATCGTATACGTTTTACGTCATCGCATATTGCTGACCCTTTTGGCGTTCCTTATTCCGGTACGCTTACATATAACTGACAACTATGTGACAACTTACGAGTTGATACTTGGCTTCACTAGCAGGTTAAAAAAAAAAGGTCATAAGAAGTTTAGAATACATCCACTTGATTTTGACAGTTAAAGACAAGTGTACCTACTGACAAACACGATTCAGTGTTATCGATAATGAACCAGACATGATTTGACACCGTAACTCTGTAGAGAAAACTGACAAATAGTTCGAATAGAGAGGCGGGAGAAAGCACCCAAATAGTGTAAGCCCGAATCGAGGACATAAGCAGCTATTTCCTTGTTCTTAATACATTCGGCCTTTTTAACGGGTATCTTCTGTACTCCAGTAGTTAACATAGTCTTCACCGTATATACAACACAACGTTTACATCCTTAGATCAACATATTTTGACTAAGGATGTCTTTAATGTTTTAAATTCGTATGGCAATCCCTATAAATATGGCTTTCCATTTGATATTATCATCTCATTACTCATTACATTGGGGAGGATGAGATATTGTACTTCCTTTGCCAGTTGGGCCATATACAGCTATGTCAGTTGCCATAGCAACAGTTGTCATGACAATGGTTAATTTTCCTAAGTATCTACTCTCGGGGGGTCACCCATGGTGGGTTCCCCCGGTGACCGGAAGTCCATGACTGAGGGAGGGGTCAAAACGTGTCCGTGTAGTATGTCCAAAACTCCTTTTTTTTCTTTGCTATAACTCCAAGGGGAACATTGCTTTGACATGGAACCGTCACAGGTATAATGTAAATGTCAAGTACTACCAAAATACGTGGTTGCCATGGGAACCGAGGTCAAAGGTCACTTGGTTAATGGTCAAATTTACATTTTTAGCGCAATTTTGTGTCAGAAACTCCTCCTAAAAGGCTACGCCGATTTTCGTCAGACGTTTTGGGTAGGTGCCCCATGGTGGGAACTTGTGTCTCGCAGATCCCCGGAACCAAAGGTCAGAGGTCAAATTAAGTGAAAATCGGTCAATTTTATTTAACCCCATGGAATTGACATGGAACCTTAACAGATATATAACGAGAATGTCAAGTGCTATCAAAACATGTTGTTGTCATGGTAACCGAGGTCATATAGATCAAATGTATATTTTTAGTGTAGTTTTGCTGTAGGGGAGATATGCAACTCCGTGGATTGCCCTTTTGTTTTTATTTTGATCTCGTAAAAGTAAGAATTCAATACGGTAGTGTGTGTTTGAAACAACTTACTTGTGTCGATTCTTGTAAAAAGATCGATGGAAATGCCGGAGGATAAATTGTTTGAAAGATCAAGAGAGTAGATATTCTCTGATGTTAAGATGCAGAGTCGTTTAGTGAACGGCCACACTTCTCTATACTCGAATCCTCTACAGACGAAAGCTGTCTGTGCGAGGCATTGTTGAGCACAGTCCTCTGCAGTAATCTCGTAGCCTTCAATATACTGGGTGTTATAACCGGGAATGTACACTTCCTCAAGTCGTCGAAATGACATTAGAGCATCGGTCTTACCTATAACGAAAGATAATAAAAAATAACCTTATTTCACTTTACATAGACTGTTGCCAAGGTAACTAGCTTCCATTATAGTACAGAACGAAGGTGATGACATAAAAAAAAGAACTTAAAAGAGTTAAAGAAAAGAACAAACAATGACAATAACACTAAAAGTTACACAAAGATGAAAACCTTCAATGAATTAAGAGAGGGACAAATGTCGATGCATTTGGTGCGATAGCATTGGAAGCTAATTAGTTTGACTATGATTATTTATGGTGTTTGTTATGATGAGTGACGATAACTATATGATGAACATGAAATAAACATATACAATAAGCATATACATGCAATGCAACATTTAATGATAGAGACATTTGTTAGTATTCCCGAAATCTCTAAACAATAAAAGTGTCTTAGAATAGCTGTATGTATACGTCTTACCAGTTACTCCAAACGCTCTTATGTTAAAACAAGCGAAGTAAAATGGACAAGTAATGAACGAATTTGGTTCAGTTTTCAAGACTTTGACTCCCACATGTACATTCTTGTGCATTAGCACTAATCTCTCCCAAAAAACAGAACAACTTCGAAAATTATCGCTTCTTCTTCTTCTTCTTCTTCTTCATTATTTGATCCGAATGACCTAAAATGTTACGGGGCTTTAGCATCGAATAGCATCAATAATTTACCCAAATCAAATGAAAAAAACATGGATTGAAATTTTAAATGTCAATCAATTAAATGGTACCTTTAAATGTATGAAATGTATGAAAATATGTCAATAGATTTAATTACATATTTAAGTAGAATAAAAAATGTTGCTTATTATTATGAAATCCCCCATTATGAAATCCCCCATGAAACCCCCCATTGAGGGCTCCTATGGAAAGCAGTGCTCCTGCACTAAGCAGGACTACCCTCATTAAAGATGACAATAATAAAAATAAAAATAAAGTCAATTAACTTAAATATTCATGCAAACTATGACAAATTAATTCGATATTTAGGGTAATACTTAGTCCATTTGGTCTCAACAAACATCTTCTAATCGAATTATATATATACAACATTCAAACTGATTAGAAGTATGAAAAGTTCGCCCTCACGTTGAACTCATATAACCTTTAATTAAATGAAGGCTATCATTCGTTAATTGGAGGTGGTGCTAATAACTGACAGATAGTGAATGTTAGAAAGAAACTGCGGTAATAACAAACATAATATTATGCAGCATGTTGTTTAATATTTAGGGAGGTGGATATATAACGCAAACGTATGAAGAATACATGCATAACTTATGTATATTATAGTATATTGGTAGACATTATTCTCTAAGTCAGTTCAACACAGTTTACATAAGTTGCTAAATTATCTCATCCAGTCGCTTTTACTATTTGACATCCATTGTAATATGACATCCAAACAGCTTTTTTTTCTCTTTCTTTTATATTTTATGATCATATAATTACTTCCACAAATGATCAACCACCAAGCGCAATGAAGCTTGAAAATGCGCAGGCGTCGTAAGTTCATAACAGCATGAAACAATTGGTTGTAAACATCGCTAATAACTTGGTCGGTAAAAATAGGCTTAAACGAAAGATTAGAGTAGCCAAGTCTTTATTTGAAAGAAAATGGTCAGGATACTAGAAATAGCCTTGGGCATAACCATCATTTGTTTATTCTTTGCATTTAGCTCAACGTAGCTTTAACAAAATTGTGTATATTGTAATAATACATATATAATGTTGAGCAGTTGGAAGATAAAGCCATATTGGCATATCACGAAGGGACATTCCGGCAACTTTCTATGATGTATTTTATGCATATACGCCCTATACTTGTTTTACGTGCAAATTATTGTATCGTTTCTCGCGTCTGGTTAAAATATAAAGCATGAAAGTATATGAAGAACTTGTTATGATAAATTTAATATAAAGTCTTGGAAATTATCATTTTCGCACCCACACCTTCCTCTCTTTCTCTTTCTCCTTCTCTCTCAAATTGGCCGACCAATAAGCAATCAAATTTCATTTCCACTAAATTAACTTGAATCCATTAAAGCCACTTAACAGTACTCATCTCTTTCAAGAACAATTCTTTAATCACTGCGAAGTCATTATTTGATATAGTTTATTGGGTCTTGTTTATTTCTCTTTATGAAAAGAAAGAACGAAAGTAACCCTTACATTGGTCGATTCTGCAATAGTCCTGTAATACATCACCGGTTATTCGATGAATATAATAACACCATGGTAACGTGGAGTCGTCTGGATTTCGGCAGTAGTTTTTTTGCAAATCTACATGAATTAGGAAATAGAAATTAACGTTTGTTCTGAGTGTGTGGTTGCAAATAATATACAAACCAAGTAAAGGCGATCCATGGAGTTGCACCCTCAAAATGGTGGTTTATAAATATATCATCACGGAGGCAAATCGTGATATATACACACCAAGATTCAAGTACGTGAGAATTATCATTTAGGAGCAATTTAACACCACTTTTTGAAACTTTCAACTCCATTAACTTGATGATTAGTTGTTGCAAGGTTTCGAGATTTAAATGTTGACCTTTCACATATGACGTCATAAATTCATGAGGTAATGCGATCAATGCCCTTCAGGCATCACTCCACTTAAAATTCACCATCCGGGGATTGACGAGGACTTCGAGCAACACTTTGTTTAGGCACAAATTTGGCAGTTTTACACATCATTTAGGGCTGGCATATTAGCACACATCCACTGCCGGATATCACTATTATTAAATTAAATTATTAAATTATTAAATTATATCACTATTATTAAATTATTAAATTATGCACAAAATTATGCAGGCCTCAATTTGATCGACGGGGACTATAACTCTCTTACAAGTGTTATATACTGTTGCGTGTCGTCGGCATAACATCTAGTTTAACCCATAACGGAATATAGTTTCTTCAAGGGGGATTGTGTATAGACTAAATTAGACCGGTTCCTGTGGGGGACAAGTGCCACAGCCTCCGACACGACCGATCCAATACTCACACGCTGCATTCTACCCGTAAGATATGAACTGAATCATTCAAACACCGATGATATTCCAAACCGATGACACAACCCGTGTAAAAGTATAGTATGATCGATCGTGTCGAAGGCGCCTTTAAATCTCATAAACTTAGGATGACATCACTATGCCGATCCAGAGCACTTAACACGTCATTGTGCACGATTTCTAAGAAGTGCAGTTTCCGTTCAAAGACCTTCCAGGTATAAGCTGATTGACATTTAGCATAAAGGTCATTTTGCCTTAGATATACGCATTCAGTTGTTTGAACACAGATTTCTCAATAAGCTTAGCAAGGAATGATAAATTGGATATAGGGCGGGTTATTATCTACATCACATATTTTTTTCAACAGCGGATGGCTTATAGCTTGTTTGCGGGTTTCGGGAAATTTTGCCCCAACCTCATAGATAAGCTTCGAGTAACGGCTCGGAAGACAACGGAGCCCTCGGTTTATCGAGAAACGATTTCGTGATA
>JAAAKB020254683.1:0-10592 GCA_010014835.2 Apostichopus leukothele | reverse complement strand
GGTGAGAGGAGGGAGCAAGCGGATAAAGTAGGGAATGGGCGAGAAGAGGAAAGTAGGAGGGGGAAGGGTGGGAGGGGGTGGTGAGGAGGAGTGGTGGGGGGGGGGGGGGGGGGAATGCATAATCGTTGCGGAAAACAGTCATTTAATCTGAGAGATAAAGATGAAGTGTTATATCTGACTGTGTTGTCCATTCATAGAGTAAACACTCAGTATTGAGGTATGGCCTATGTACATTAAAATACAGTTCAAATTGACCAAATAAAATACTGTAAAATTTTTATGCTTTCTCCATTCCAAAAGCCAAATATTTACCAAGTCAAGTGGGTAGGTTATTGTACTAAGTACTGTTTAAGCTGAGTTTGGCTTTCACCTTGAAGTACCAGTCTGCCTTAACATATGAAAATTGATTGGCACTGAACTGTGTCAGTAATACTAAACTCACAAATGCATGTATGATAAATGTAGTAATTCTAGGTGACTAATTAAAATGCATTTCATTTAATTATTCAGGAAATAATAAATTAACCAGGCTACAAACCTTCATAAAACTCCAATTCGCCTTCCATTCTCACATCCCTCATAATTCAACACTGCAAGAATCCATTCTTTAATCTGAAGTTTGGCAACTTTCAAAGATATGTATAGATATGTATATATACATGTGCATTAAACCACAAAATAAAAACACCCAATAGCAATGCCTTGTGCATGTGTGTTTTCTTACTCAACAGATGTTTAGATCAATACATCTGAAAACGAAAGCATTCCTGTATATATCCAAAAGTATAAAAAGATTCTCTCAAATGGCAATCAGTACCAGCCAGCGCCTCTTTTTACTTCCACAATAATACAGTAATCAAAACAGTCAGAGAGCGAGATAGAAGTATTGCATCCACAAAACAAGTATATATCGCTGGCAGAGTGAGTATCCACTACTTTCCCAATGGACTGCACATACAGCACTGTATTAACCCTCTTGCCAGGAAGAGAATATGAACAAGTTATTAGCTGGTTGGGAAGCACTCACGGCAACCTTACTTCCTTTTTTGATTAGCCTATGAGACCCCTAATTTATTTCTTATTTTTTTAAAGGTTTTCTACTTCGGCTAGTTCTAAAAGTGAAATGTCCCTCCTCTAACCAGGATGAAGCTTTTATATATTGCAACTTTAGGCGTTTCTGTATTCAACAATAGAACAAAAAGTAAGCATGTATAAAGAAGATGAACATAAAAGCCCCAAAATACAAGCAGTATATAATCTATACAGAAAAAAGTTAAAGCAATGTGCCAAGTCATACAACTTAGAAAGAGAATGGCAGGCAGACAGACAAGGCCTTCACCATTCATTACTGTTTGCCACTTTCATTTTGACATGAAAGCTCTCGGTTAGAAGGAAATGTGCAATTTAAGATGACAAACTTGACCTTGAAGTTAGACCCCGAAGCATGTACTAGTCCTTTAAAATTTCCTGCCTTCATCTCTGGAGAAGACATCAGGTAGGATCAAGTGTCAAGACATAATTGCTCAGTGATTTGACATATTTAGCAATATTCATCAAAACTAGTTTCAGAAATAAAACCAGACTGTATTCATGCAACTTTTTTTTTTCTTCAGGAGATATTGAAGAGGTAGCTACCACAACTAAAGGTTTATAGAGTGGAAAAGGAACGGGGGGGAGGTGGATGTCCTATTGATCTGCGAATAGAACTGCACTGGTTGCGTTTCACTTGCACGTTTGGAGAGAGTGTCGGTTTCATTCTGTTACAACACGACACCTGATCAGTCAAACTTGAATTATAACAACTGCTTTGATTTTTTTGACAACCTCCCATCACTACCAGCATCTCCCCATTGTCTCTTTTCAGTAATCCTAAAGACCAATAATTATCTTATACATGTCCTAACAAGATCATGGGTTGCAGTATTGCAGTAAGTGCTTTAATATGCTTAATAAAATGAATAACTTTTATCTTTGCTAGCGAAAGCAGTCTATTGTGTAGTGAAATAATGTTTTTTCTCCCCATCTTTTATTATCAGAACAGGTTCATTGAAAGACCGACCATTAAAAGGAAAGTTCATTTCTGAAACAAGAGCTTAAAGGAGAAATAAAACCTCCAGGGTTTTGCAGTGACCTCATAGTAGAGGCTAATATTCTTACACCCTCTGTGACATAACTAGTCAAAAAATACCTTTCCCCGAATTTCCAGGAATTTTCAAATTATTTTTTCACACCTACTGTGTCGGTGGCCAATGGACATTATGTTAATTTCAATAATGAGGGCGCTTCAAAATTGACATCAGCACGCCACATGGTAAGTTAAACAATTCCACTCTCTGCATATGAATCGTACACAAGTTTGCTTTCGGAGATTGTTCGGAAGTTAGTGCAGAATGCCGGAGTGCCAAGCATTTGGTTGTGTAAACAGGAGGAAGGAGCAGGGAAGGGAAAATGGTATAACGTTATTCCTAGTGGGAAATTTCCAGAGAAAATAGAACGTACAAAAGGCACAAGCTTGCCCCTTTGTCACAGAATTGTTACTAGTGTTGGCAGTACTAGCATCATAGTAGCTGCCAGTGTCTATTTAGCAAGCTCTAGGTCTTGTTGTCTCAGTTCCTCCACTGTAGTCAGACTCAAACTTAAAGCAGTCAAGTCCAAATGCATCCACTTTTTCTGCTGAAATGCGATATGTGGTTCGCTATCGTCACAATGCAAGTGGGACTGTCGGAATTCAAACAAAATTGCTAATGCCATGGGTGAAAATTAAATCGATTTTCAAGGTTGAAAAGAAATGTTTTCAAGCATTCGTGTTGCTTCTGTAAAAAAAGAGCTTACTGCAAAACGGTATTCTCTGAGCAGAAAAGGCTCTCGAGGGTTTATTTCTCCTTTATCCATTATCTGTTTAGAGTGATAAAATTACAATGTTTTCTGGTTGTGGTGTAACTAATTATAAATAACCTACGATCAAATCATAAAGTATTTCCTTGTGTGTGTTACTAATTTCCTCTATATACAGATATTTGTTTAATTCAAGGAAATATTTATATATTTATATATATACTAATCCCTCAATGAAAATAAATAGTTTTAAATATACCCAGAGAACATATGGTAACAGATACTAAATCTAAAGTTACATTTGCATTTTTTTTCATAAAGCCTGTCATATGGCTATTTTTATCTTTTGTTTAAAGTTACTTTGTAATACTGTGTGATACAGGGAGTGACCTACTACGTAGACACACCTACAGACTGACAAAGGCTTCATTTTTTATTTGTTTTAGATAAACACTTCCTTTTTCATCGTCCATATTCATCCATGCATTAAATTTTAAATTATATACATGTCCCATATGTGTACATTGTTATATAAAGAAAATAAATGAAACAGGAAATGGTGGTTTTTATAATCCACAGAAATAAGTGACTAATTGCAAAAATTCCAAGTGAGCAATGTGCCTATATACAAGTTTAATATGTTAACACTTCAATATGGGCCAAGAGCTCACAAGAAGGTTATAACTGGTATCATATTCTACAGTAAGAAGTGACATAGTCCCTGAATGATATATGAGTGCTACAGAGAAAGGTATGCAGTGAACAACAAAGAGTGGGAAAAAATGTTACACAACAAGGAAGTCAGATCATGTGAAAAAATGATTTTTTTTTTTTCAGAGAGAAATATCCATTCCTGGTACAGTAGCACTCAATAAGATAGGATACAGTACATTTATATACCGAAATAATCTAAAATTGCATTTAATATAATCCAAGTATTAAAATGACTGCCACAACAACAAGCCAAAAATGCTGGATGATTATTGGTCTTCTAAAGAACAACCAAGAAAGCCAAAAACTGACTTTAGTAGTGATTTCTTGCCACATTTTTGTAATGAGAACATTCAACAATAACACTGCAAACAAAATAGTTTCATCGTTGACCAAAACTGACTTCAAGTGATCAGCTAGGTTCTGGCATTAATTTTTTACGGACCAAACTATTCAGTATCAAGTACAAAGTTCATCCATCTTTTTGCTTTTATTGAGGTTAAAAGGTTTTTTGAGTTTTTGAGTTATAAGCATTGACCCAATGACCTGTGCTCATTACTTCTAAGAGAAAACATTCTTCAGATATATAAGATTCATTTAGTTTGTAATTTGGTGTCACTGTACATCCTAAATTGAAAGAAAAATAAAGCAGTTCTTTATGTTATAAATTAAAGGGGCCTCTAGTACCATGAGCATCTCTGGCAACATACATCTATTCAACACATACATAATTGCTTAACACAAATACACAATATGCGTAATTAACAATGGGCCTCGAAAAATAAAATAACAATTTTTGTAATATGGGGTGGGGGAGGAGGGGGAGGGACAGTAACTCTACATGCCTTACTTGTTCTGATCACTGTATAAACAGTTTACCCTTCCAAGGTTCTAATGGGAGTAGAGGTATGGATATGGTAAAGTTCTTACCAATTTAAAACCTCTATAAATTACAAGACCCATAAATTTGCAATTTAACCTCCCTCTCTCTCTGCTTATGTTGGTCTTTCTAAATGAGATTTGTCAAATAACCCTCTCCTGTCAAAACAAACATCACTATTACTAGGCCTCCCTGTTTGAGGAAAGCTGATATCACACACTTCAGTAAATGAATTGTAATGGCTGATCCATTATATCTAATGAAGGTACCAGTTGACAAAACCACAGTAAATAACTGTTTAATTACAAATGTCTTGATGGGTCACAAGCAATGCAATGCTAAACTTTAATCAAATGATGTCTGGTTGGATGGATAGGGGAAAGTGCATCATTTGAATGGAAACAGTTAAGAAAGGAGTGAAAATAAATCCAAGTTACAGATAGGCTGCTACAATCCTACAAATCTCTGAATCTACAGCAGCACACCAAATGGTCAAGACCTCCACTCTGACCCCATTGACCAACTCTTTTAGGTGGGTCACCAATTCACCATCCACTGTGTCATTCTGAAGACTGGTTACAAGAACTGTATGGCAAAAAGTTCATCTCGTAATAAAAGGCGAATAGCGTGCATGCTAGGCACACAAGCCCTAGCCTAATCAGCATTATTACAAATTACAGAATTCTACGTCCAGGATGCAATTTTTTAGCTAGGGACGCAAAATTTTCATTTCCTTGCAACCGGTGGGAAGCAAACCATTTTTTGAGAAACAAAACTCAAAGTACACACGCACAAAGTGACGTGTGTCCACGGGACGCAACGTCTGAAACATGTTTGCGTCCACGGGACGCAATATCTTAAACACGTTTGCTTCCACTCAGAAAAACTTGCATCCCTGCATTCCTCCCATGAAAACATGCACTTTAAAATACCTATACAGGAACACACATACAATACTTAACTATAATGACTCCTTACAACACATTGGCTTGTGCATAACAGAAAAAAATATGTAACCTATAACTAATATAAAACAACAAAATCACTGTCAAATTCCGAAGCGGGAAATGTTGCTGTAGACTAGTTACCATACGTATATGCTGGCCTAGACATCATGTAGTGCATACTTCTGTACAGGGTATACAACTCCCTTTATATAGCATCTATAAAAATGTTATGGGCTATGAATATGCTGCAAATGTCAATGAATTCAACATCAACAGTGCCTAAAGAGAAAATGCAAGAAGGAACATACTGCACTTATAACTGATTTTATTGAGCCCCTTAAAGTTTGTAGAAATTATTACTCAAAGATCTCAACGACACAAGAACACACCCCTAAGAGACCTAGTACTTGCTCACAACTTTTACGAACATAAGCTACCATAAACAGTTATTCAGTTTTTGGATTTGTGTACAGCCAAATTGCTCCGTTTTTGCCTGTCTCTAATACATGCCAACTTTTAAAGGCCTAATTGATAACCAATTCACACTTTATGTGATCTAGCCTGCTGTGACCTTTCACCCTATATGTGGCCTTTAATTGACTTAATGAGTTCACATAATTAATCTCTGTTATTTATTGATAAGACGAGTAATTGAATGACACAGTAGCAGTGCAAACTGACAGGGAAATTGACATTAACAGAGGAAGGAGTGCACTGACATGACTAACAGCATGAACAGAACACTAAGTATATACATTATAATGTAAAAGAAATACTTGAAATTTACCATTTAACAGCTTCGGCTTTGGGTTTTCATTTCCCTGATCGGACAGTTCGTTGCCAAGGAATCTGGCTTTCAATGATGAACGCCCCTGCACAGATAAAAAGAAATTTAAGTATTCAATCGAGGTACTATATCTATATGTAGGTAGCCATGTAATACAATGTACATTTCAAAGGAACAATACATGCATGCAAACAGTAAAGTTTACGAGGATACCACTAAACAAGGTATTTAAAAAGTTTCTGACATTTCCAACAACAAATCCTGCACACACCAAAATTGTAAAGTAGTATATATATCATAGAATAATTACCAAAGATCTGAACACAAAGATGTGGACATTTCTATCTTCTTCTTGCTTTGTTCACATGAATTTGTGTGTCATGATTTGTCAACAGACCAGTTGAACACTTTACATGAAATGTCTACTTTTATACAGGGTTTTTTTGTGTTTATTTCATCACTCCACTTACATTCACACAACTTGATGAAGTTATATCCATACTGAACAAGTAATTTTTTATTTTATTTTTCAGAATGATGGAATACTTCAATACTTGTGTATTGAATCCTCACAATACTTTTAGTGTACTCACGCAACCTTTTAAATAAATCACGCTTTAGAAGCCATGTGACAGTGCATGCATTTCAGTGGCCAAAGTGCAAATTATGCAATATGATTCTCCTATCAAGTTTCCAAAATTACCACATCTGATCTTTTGTTTGTTTGTTTGTTCCAACTTACCTTTTTGTTCATTTCATTAAATGTGTACAGTAATTTCAAATGATATTCACAAAAGCAAATTTTTCATTAATAAGCAAATATAGAATGAAACACTAAACTTAATAGAAATAGACAAACTGCATACATTTATTCTGCTATTAAGTTGAAACATGGAGCTTTATAGCTCCATGGTTGAAAAGAAAGAGGAGAGCCTTAAGAAAACTACTGAAAGCTTTGCTTTATCTTATGATAATATTCAGTACTTGAGTTGCCAAGTATGATACTACAAACTTTATCCATCCTGTAGCTTTACACCTTCTCTAACCACAAATCAGTAAATCCACATGTGGTCAAAATGCATTCATGACACAGTGTGAAATAGCCTGCCCACCAGCCTGACAAAGATTTGAGTTATAGGAACTTCATGCCAGTGCTTACATTAAAGTGACAATGACTGAGTAAGTTCTATAACATTTATGTGTTATTAATGGAGGTTACTGAGGATAGCCCCCCCCCCCCTTTCCACCTTTTTGGGGAATTTATACAGTGAACCTCAAAAAAAGAGTTTACCTCCAATTCAAAATGTTCTCCCTAGTACACAATGTGCAAAGAACATATTTTGAAGCTGCAGTAGTAAATACTTGGAAATGGAGAAAAGATTCCATTATTTTTTTTGGGGGGGGGACTACACTGGTTGCAGGCATTGGACATGAGTTTTAACACCTTAATAACCGTAGGTAAGAAGCTTTTCTATTATTATAAGGATCTTAAATCTGTGACAATGGCATTAGCTACCTCCCCCCCCCCCCCCCCTTGGGAAAACCCAAGGGCAGGTTTTAAAATTTTTCCAAAATTTTTAAGGGGATAAACAAAAAAAACCAGCATCACTATTTGTGTCCTATGGTATATGCTTTAAATTTTGCTTTATACAATCAATTCCTCCTTGATACAGAACCTAGAGCACCTCCCTGTAACTTTTATAATGAAGGTTTTGGCTATTTACCCAATCATTATTTGAGAAAGAATTGCTTATTCGCTGGCTTTTTTATCCAATCACAGTCTGTGAGCTAAGAGACTCAACAAAGCATCTATAGCAGTGATTTTGTGTTTAAGAGTTAAGATGCATTTTACCATCTCAGTGTAGTGTATTGTATAAATGACAAAAGATTGTATCCAAAGATATTTGAAGTCTCAATGTGTGTTTGCCAAATTTAACTATCCAGCTCACTGCCGTAATTGCTCAGTGAAAATAATACTGTTCTATGTAATTTTCATATTAATAATCATTATTTTTATTAAGTTATCTGTTGTTAAACATTTTAACTTAGCTGAATAAAATTCGACAGACTTTTTAACCAGTCCGTACAATATACTGTACAAACTTCACTCAACTTTGCAAGCCCCGCCCAACAGATCATGCGCCAATCAAATCTCTCTGTTTTGTTTACGACCATTAGGCATAGGACTTACGAGTAGACGATACGAGTATAGGTTACATTTGTGTAATGAACATGCTGATATGGGCGGTCACAGTGATTTTACAGAAAATCGTTCACACCATAAGGGCAACAGAAAATAAATTTCTTCCTTTAGATTGCGACAGCTTTTATCCATTACACCCACCTGGTCACAGTGCATTTAGAATTTGAAACATTGAATCTGCTTCGGAAGTTTGTTTTCCAAAATTCATCAGCAAACACGTATTGAGACTTTAAATACAGTTTTTCGAATATAAGCACTTGGAAGGTCACTGAAACAGACTCCAGAATAGGGGGTTACGGGACCCTCCCAAGGAAACAAATACTGTAAAATGGAGCATTCTGAGTCATATCTAGAATATAAATAAGTTTTAATTTAGGTGTTCATGCAAAGTTGGGCTAATTACTGGTTTAATATTTTTGGGCGTGTGTAGGAAAGAGGGGTGGGGCAGCTGAAAAGCACCCTCTGTATCAGGGCCTGATACTGTGTTTCTATCAACCAGACTGCTAAATAAGTGTTACATCTGGCATATTTAACCTATGATTGGGTAAATAAGCATCCCTTTATTTAACTGATAGGGTAAATAAGCACCAATGCATAATTTATTCAACCGACGATCAAGTAAACAACAGTGCCATAATTACTGAACCGGCACGCTGGTACATAGTTGCCACCAAATGCAAAATATTCAATTGGGGCCAGCTAGAAAATCATGCTTTGCTAATAGTTATAAGAATCTCAAAATAAAATGTCTTGCTATGCATAGCAATTGATTTAGGCTATGTTTGAAAAATGGCAGATCTCTCAACTGTCGGTGCTTGCGCCTTACACAAGCTTGCCTTCAGAAAGTTTGTTTTAGACTTTGTTACTCCTTAATTGCAAAGAAAGAGACCAGCCCCCTACTGGCCAAGGCTTACTCTCTTAATGGCAATTAGTCTCATCAATTTTCGGGTGTTGATTGTTTCGATTCGCGAAATCCATCCACCTACTGTAAAACTATAGGCCTAGGCTATGTTATAATATTGCTACAGCCCATACGGTAATACTATGTGCGTAACGTAGAAAATCTTCAATGAAGGTTAGGCCTTCCCTGTGCAAACTCAGATACTGTTGACTACAGAAAGATTTGACTAGCCTAACCTTACTGCGGCTGGATACATTTTCCAGGAGGTAGGATTTGAAACTGCCTCTGGAACCCGAGGTACTCATTTTGGAAACAGAAGTCTGGCACCTCGAAGGACCTCAATACCCTGATGAAATTAAAGAGGAAGAAAAATCTTCAACAAATAAGTAGGCCATTTTAAAGTGCAGTCCGCTTCATAAAAGTAGCCTTACTCTGTAACGTTAAACATTACAGAATGATTTAATATGCTACACGCAGTGAGGTGTTACGCAAGGGTACAAAGATTTAAATCAGAATCTCAAAATGTACGATCGGAACTTTTCTTGGTCTCTAAGAGGAAAGGGGCGGAATGGCAGCGATGATGGGGAGAACTATAGGAAGTAGAGAAAAGGGAAGGGGAGAACGAGGGAATAGGAACAGGGAAGATGGTACAGAGGAGTAGGGGTGGGAAATGGAGAGCTTGGATCGAGGTGCAGATCAGGGGTTGGAGACCGGGGATAGAAGAGCAGGGAAGGGGAAGCACAGAAGGGTAGCAGGAGGGGATCAGCAAGCTGATTGGAGGGAGGAAGGGAGAAGGACAGGGTCAGTGGCTCAACCAGAGGGACGCATATAGAAATTGCTCTTTATTACAATAAATTATTGCACACAAAATGATGGTTTCATGTCATATGACATGAAATCATATGAGCGTGTCAACATATAAAAATACATATATGTAGCCATTGAAGACAAAAGTACAGGGTTTCGTCTCTTTCCAACCAGTATCATGCAATGAATATACCACTTACATATAAAGGAAAAGATGTACGAACATGAAGTTTTTACGGCGAACTATCTCAAACCTATATCAGAATTTTTTTGATAACATTGAGACCAGTGCTTGATTTATATGACTCGGGCACTTCAGTTTCGGTGTGCCCCTCGTCATACACAGAATTGAAATACACTGCAAATGACCAGCCTTATTTATCAAAGTCACTTTATTGCATTTATAACTGGAAATGACAAGTTATAGCCTACATACACTCATACATAGGAAGGTAAGTAGATATTTAGGTAAGACAAGTTACAAATGTAATATACATACAGGGGCGTCAATCCGACTTGAA
>JAAAKB020254673.1:0-10592 GCA_010014835.2 Apostichopus leukothele | reverse complement strand
TTCCATGGTACCATCTACAGCCGGGTGAATAGCGAGCGGGGCTTAGAGGCCCGGCGGCCGGGTCAATAGCCACTACCTAAAACAGTAGTACAGTAATAGCAGTACCGATGGGCTGCATTTTGATCAGTTTATTGGCATATTGTTGATAGTCCAGACGTGACCATTTACTAGCTTCTTGATTTTGTTCAGAATTCAGCACACAATACAGGCAGTTTAAGGTTGAAACATGTTTGCAAACTTTAGGAGTCAGATAAATGTAGGCTACACATGGGTATTGGCGGGTATAAGAAACATAGCCAATGCATTTCAAAAAATCTAGCAGCAAGGAAGTTTAGAAATTGAAATGGATGACCAAACAAAACCAAGTAAGCTCTATGTATTAAACCTTAATGGAGTGATCACCTCATGGTGTCAGTTCCCAGCTTACTTCTTAACAGAAGTCAGTAAGTTTGATTGTGGCTATTTGACAGGCAGCTCTAGTATATTGTGTGGTTACCAAATAGCCAAGCTGTTTGTACAACCATTTTAATAATTTTGTGCCTAGTCCTTTAGTGGCTCCTTTTAGATACTGCGGCATGGAATATTGGGACAATTTAGGTTTTCAAGAATCTAGATTAGTATAGTCACTCCATTTGATCACATCTGAATATCGCTGGAACTAAGTTGTACTGTACATAGCATGTAATGACTATGTAGAGAAAAGCAAATTCTTTACACAGTTAGCTGCAAGGTATAGTTGCTTGTCTTTACTCTTATCCTTTAGCTAACAGTGTTCATTGTAATATCATATGAAATACTTCTTCATGACAAACTAAAACAAAAATTCTTTTATTTCATTTACAGTCCAAGAAACTGGAAAAACTTCGGAAAAAGAAAGAAAGAGAAGAACTTGGTGATAAGGTATGTACTTTGTGGAGTTCATACTATGACAAAAAGTGGAACACTGTTTGGAAAGAGAACAATAATTTCCGTGGCTGTTTGAAAGTCCTGTCTAGAGACCTTGCTCTTTGACTGATCAATAATGCCAGTGTTCACTTGTTCTTGCCAGAAAAGCATTCGTTGGTATGGAAAAGTCAAGACACTGGTCATCTGTGAATCAGAGCGAATATTCTTCAAATCTGTTACTTTGGTTTTATAAACTTATTCTTGATTTCTCCTTTCAAGGTGGTAACAAATTTGAAACATTTGGTTTGAACTTGGTCAATCTCAATTCACTCCATATTGCAGGCTTCATCATAATGCAGTTGTCAGTTATCCTTCACTGTGGCTAAATGATATGTACACTGTAAATGAAACAAACGCATTTTCTGTTCAATTGCTATTAGGCTTGGCTGACTTCCAAGCTTTTTGGAGCTGAGCCCTAGGAGTCCCTCCAAATTCAATGAAATGAAATACAAAAAGGTTGGAAGTAAACACTAAACACTGTCAGTTCATACAACAGACTACAGTCTTCAAGAATAGTGCAATAGGCAATAGGTCTTCTGGCAAACTGCTCTTCACAGTTAAATATACAACCGTCAAAAGTTTGTGATGACATGATATCCAACATGCATCTCACACAAAAATTGTTTACTCGCAATTTTTCCTATAATGATATGTGAATCAAAATATATTTTATATGTATAAAATATCTTATTTACCTGTTTGAGATGTTGCCTTATCTGGTATGCAGTGATTACAGAGACAAATAACTGATTTATTATACATCCATTCCATCTTTCTTCACCTACAGGCTCCTCCAAAGCAAGTACCAAAGACAATTGAGAGCATGAGAGTGTTTGAAGAGACGATGGTGGACCCAGGTGATCGGGAGGTAAGGCTAGTTGGTAGATCACCAATGAAAAGGCTCATTTTGGTGTTACATTGATGTACAATCTTGGTCCGTTTTAGTTCTTCCTCTGAATATTCTGGCTCCCAAAATTTTTATCTTATTTTTTTCCATTTATATCTTTCCCAAACAATCCGTACCCGGATAGCTTTATTTTAAATTTAAATTTGTGTTTTTTAAAGTGATGCGGTAACTGTTTCCACAGGTTTCATCCATAAGAATTTCAGTGCTTATTTGCCATCAGCTAAATTGTTTACAGAGCTCTATGTAAAGTATCTGGAACACACTTTTCTTGTTCCTCCTTGTTTAACATTTCCAATCTTTAATCTTTGTGTCCACTGATATCTCAGGTTGGCAGACTTTGAAAAACGGGTGGTGTGACTCAAGGTCAATGTTAAAATTGCTATTCTGTTTTCAATACATTCTAATATTTCCATCAACAAAAGAGGAATGAATTTGGATGTCGAAAGCGCTATGGTTTATTTCTCCTTTGAGTGTAGCATTGGTCTATCAAGAGCAGCTCACAATTATTGAATTGAATACAGCAGTGGTTTCTGGTGGCTATTCAGATTCCCTTGTTTCATTTCTTTCTTTTTTATTATTATTGTTATTTAGGTACAACATGATGAGGATCATGATGAGATGGCTCCTTATTTCAAGAGACAGGTTGCTCCCAAAGTGCTGATAACCCACAGCAATCGTACCGTTTGGGTGAGTCAATGCACTCTTCTAGCTGTACCATTCTCTGTTGAAAATGGTTGATATGGTTGATAACACAAATGCCTGTGTCGCTTAGAATGCCCTTCAAAGCGATACTTTAGTAGACTTACTTGAAAATTGTATCAATTTCTTTCATTTGACAGATTTGCAAGTGTAGTCAAGTGTAATCATTATAATTAAAGAGAGGCAAAAACAGTTAGCAAACTGGTGTATCTATAAATAAAGCAATAAGAAGGTTTGTTGCCGCTGAAAGACTGGGGCAAGAAATAGCTATATTGTCACAGTAAAAGATGAAATTGATGTTTAATAATTAGCTAAAGAAAGTTTATTAATACGTCGCTTCTATAGTACATAAAATGATAATATTAAGAAACATCTTATACAGTAAAATCTTTCCATGGAAATCACACAGATATTTGAAAAGAAAAATTGTAAATAACGAAGTGACACAAACTTTGAGCTGCATAGGCGAAAATGGTTTCAGAGTTATGGGTTCTCAAGAAGAGGCCGCAAGTATGATGGACAAAGGTTCTACAACTATTAACATTGCTACAGTTTAAACTGTACCTTGGCATGTGACAGACACTGTTTAATAGGGGTTGTTGAATTTTGCAGTAAATGGCTTTTGTAAAATACATGCTGTGAATTATAGACAATTTATTAAAAGTTAAAAAATGCCTCTGTATAAGAGCATTTTTACAACAATGTATAAAGTAAACTAAAAACGGTTTCTTTTGCATAAATTTCAGAGAATAAGAAAATTTCTGAGGGAGCTCAGAAGCACCATTCCTTCAGCAAAGGTGTTTAGGCGGAAGAATATCCGACTGAAGAGAGTGATCCAACAGGCCATCTCCAAGGATTACACTCATGTGATTGTTCTACACCACGACAAGACCGTACCGAGTATCCTTAACTATTATATTAACATGCGTGTCTCCAGTAATCTGTCCAGTAATAAGAAACTTACCCGGACAGAACGGGCAGCCTTTCTAATGGAACTTCTAGCCTGTCACTATCTCGTGGTTCTTCTCTCAAAAATCAATTTGCTGTATATTTGTATCAAAGTTAAATGAATGTGTTTTTAGAAATGATGTAGTGATATTTCGTTATCGAGGACTCTCAGATTCATAATGTTCCAACAGTTTTGAGTACCAAGCAGCCAATCAATGTATAGAATGTTTAGCCTAACCAGTGATTGAAACTGACCTGTAAAACCCATTATGCATTCCAGTATGAACACTAACCGATCATCACTCACTTCTACAATCGATTTTTGTACTATGGTATAGTAAATAATCACGATAATTATGATGATGCACTTGTAAGTTCTTCCATCTATATTTTTCAAGGACTACTGTAGCATGGTGTGGCAATGTCAGATTCTTGCCCAAGATATTCATTTTATTTGCCTTAACAATGGGCTTTTGTTTTTAAGATGGTCTTATTATATCCCAGCTACCAAATGGTCCGACAGCTCACTTCAGGATAAGCAATGTTCGGATCAGGAAAGAAATAAAGGTAAGAAGCAGATACCCGTATTATTTCTAACATCTGTATATCAAACAGATATCAAACCAGATGTTTCTATTCAGGTTTCTAATAATTTCATTTAAATTTGATAACATTTTATCATTTTCTTAGTCCAAATAACTCCTTTCAACTGCCAAAAAAATAATAATACTATTCCTCTTGCAAGAGATGCCTACCAAACTACCATAAGCAATTGCTATTTAAGAAAACTTCTTTATTTCATAGTGATGCAACAATAGATCTTTGCTATAAATCAGGCAGAGCCACATTAACATTTTTGCATCCATCTGCTGGCCGGAACACTTCAAGAAAAAAATAACAGAAACGGAAATATGAAAGATCGACAAGTTAGCTGCTCATTGTCCTTGTCATTCTATGAATTCATTGTTTCAGTTGTTGGTCAATGTTATAGGGTTTTGAGGCTGCAGTAATAAGATCTTGAAAACCAAAAAAATTGGAAGAGGGCCGCACTTTTTCCACCTGTGGTTTGAAGCTTAATGCATATCTGTACAAATTTGGTCTGTACTAGAGTGCTTGTGGTAGTGGTAATTTTGAACAAATGCAAAGTATTGCTTTATTTGACATTCCCCCCTCTCCTTAAAGGGAACTCGCTCCTGTATCGATCCCAACAATCGGTATTTTCATTTTCCTCGCAGAGGTGCGGCTTGCATACATACCACAAGCCGGAAGTTGTCTTGAACAATTTTGGGACCCGTCTTGGGCATCGTGTCGGCCGGTTATTTGCTACAATGTTTGAACAGGACCCAGAGTTTGTCGGTAGACAAGTTGTCACTTTTCACAACCAGAGAGATTACATCTTCTTCAGACGTCACAGGTTAGAGCAGATTTTTACGGCAACATTTTGCATTGAGTAATATATCCCCCACCCCATCGTAGAAGAGAGATAATCAGAAGTGAATGACGCAGAATCCCAATAACATATCATTGAGACACTTGTGAACAATTTCTTGTCAAAACAATAACAAATTTATAGATTTTCAAATTCTTAGCTCGTTTCAATTTTTCTTATGATTTGCCAGTCTGATTTCATTTGCTTATATAAGTTAGAAATTTGCTCATAATTAAGTTCTTTTGTGTTTCCTTGCTAGTATGGTTGAGGTGGTGGTATCTAGTAAATATAGGTTGATAATTTGGGGAGGGGGAAAAGAGGGAAATACTTCAGTAAATTTTAGGTTTGTTCTTTGAAATGTTTGCTTGCATTTCTGCTCTATGTTAGGTATGTGTTCAAGAAGAACATGAGGGTGGCACTGCAAGAGCTTGGACCACGTTTTACTCTGAAGTTACGGTCACTTCAAAAGGGAACTTTTGATACCAAGTACGGCGAGTATGAATTCGTGCACAAGGTAAGGATATTTCTCCTAATATTGAATTCATTTACAGTCATATATATTCACTCTGGAGTGCATTCACCATATTAGGGGAGAGAAACAAAACAGGATGGATGCATCCATTATGGGATGAGGGGCGTTCACAAGGATTAGGTGTATTCATCAAAAGAGGATTTGTTCATTACATGCTTTTGGACATGTTTGTGTATTGGAGAGTTGGACAAATATTGCCATATTATTACACTCACAACTGTTAAACTTAACACTGATCCTTTCATTTTCCTTAACCACAAAAAATAATTTTATCATAAAATTTAAAAATGGTACAGAATTGTTTTGGTATTTAACATGAAACACACTTTTCTTGATCATTACAGAGGCGGGAAATGGACAACAACCGAAGAAAATTTTTCCTTTAGTCATTTACATGGGAAACAGCAGTCAGGGGTGGAATGGGCCTACTGGTTTACCAACTCGAATCCAGTACAAAGATGACTGATTTCTTCTTTGTCGCTAAATATGCTAGTTTCATCCACCTGCTTGGCCTGAGCCCATAGCAATTTATGCCACATTCCGCTACAGGCAGCAACCCAAAGGGAAAACAACCAAAACAAAAGAGTGTACGAAATTTTCGGGGTCTCTGTCACAATTAGAAATGGAAAAGGAAGAAGTTTGAGTCAAGAGTTAAACCTAGGTCTGGTTGTGGGTATCTTTGGGATTTGATCTTTGACTTTGTCTTTAGACAAGGAGCAGTTGTCTACAGGCTATTGTCAGAAAGTTTACCACATTTGTCTGGGCCATCTGGTCTTGAAGAATTTGTTCTTTCCATTTGTAAGTGAAAGGAAATTTAGAAGAGTTGATTGTAACATGGGTAACCATGAGAGTTCTTCATCTTGGTATGGAAAACCATTACAGTTTGCATTGTATCATTGATACAGAAGGGTAAATTGCATGTGGAGAATGGTATCTCTGGTTCAGAAAGGTGTGTCTCGGGTACATGATAGGTGTATCCCTGGTATAGCACGGTATATCCTTGACAGAAGGGTGTATCCCTGGAACAAAATTTTTCATCCCTGTGACAGAATGGTGTATCCATGGTACAGGTTGTATCCTTGTACAGAAGGGTATATCCTTGACAGAAGTGTTTATCTCTGGTACAGAAGAGTGTATCCCTGGTACAAAAGGTTTCATCCCTGGTACAGAAGGGTGTATCCATGGTACAGGTTGTATCCTTGTACAGAAGGGCATATCCTTTAATGAGGAGTGTATCATTGACAGAAGTGTTCATATCTGGTACAGAAGGGTGTGTCCCTGGTACAGAAGGTTGTATCCCTGGTACAGAAGGGTGTATCTCTGGTATAGAGGGCTGTATCCCTGTTACAAAAGGTTAGTTCCCTGGCACTGAAGATTGTGATGACACTACTAAAAGTTTGTATTTGTTCTTCAGTGCAAGCAGTGAAATTAATACCAACATTTCCGGATATAAAAACCAAAGTGAGGTTTTGTGGGCACCAGTTCCATCATCGTTTACAAATTGTTTTGTGATGTTCATCATCTTTGGTGCAAGAGTACCACTTGAATGTCAGTGTTTCAATCTTGTATGCAGTATTGTGTGGTTCTGTTAGACAAGGAACTACAGATGTTTGTTCATGGTGTTTGTATGGGGGGTGTCTGGCTTGAATGGGACCTATTCATCTAACATGTTTCTTGTAGCTAAAGCTTGCTTTGGTCAAGGTTAAATTAAGTGCTCCCTGCAGCATTGGTCCATAACCTTTGGGGGAGTGACCCAAAGATGGATTGCAGCAAATTTTTGCTGGGTCACTGGAATTTTGAATTAGAATTTATCAAATTCAGCTAGTTTTCACAGCCTGCCATGAGAGATGAATTAAGTGTTTTTTAACATCAAGTCCTTAGTTTAGGGCAAATTTTTATGCATTTTGATCATCAATTCCAGGTGGGGGTCTGGTGGGTCTGTGCTCAGTCCCTCATAAAAGATCCTGAGTCATTTGACCTAAAAGTTTGTGGACCACTGTTCTCAAAAAATGGTGCCATATGACACACAATGGCGTTCCATGTTGTCCAGTTCTTTACAGCTAAATCTAGAAATAAATTCCAGTTGAAACTGCTGGAAGAGGAGGCGGTAAACTCTCCCACTCAACACCTGCAGATGCCCATGGGCATTTACGATACTCTTTGCCGGTGTCACTTGAAAATGTTACTGTCTATCATGGGCATTTATGATACTCTTTGAAAATGTTACTGTCTATCATGTGCAACAAATTACAACATTGATTCTTGTTGGCAGACACTTCATGATATGTATTAGAATACAAATGGAGTATTTTAGCAAAGATTTTTTTTTTATTTTTCTTTTAGCATTCAGTAATATTATTGTTATATGCCATTTAATTGAATTGTTTATTATCTTAACTACCTTTCGCATAAATCTTTTCTGCAGCTTTTGTGGTTTCAAGAAATGAATCTTGGGTGTTATCCCTAGTAAAGTACTGTGACTTCAGACTGACATCTACAGAAAAGAAATTATTAAATATATTTTGTAACCAACTAAGTCTTAACTGGAGGGATAAGCAGGTGGCTAAAATTGATAGTTTTACCAAATTGCAATGATTTTATCTGCATCTTAAGGTGGAAACAACATCCTCAGAGCATTTTGTATGGTGCAGATATAACCCTTTTTTTTAAATACCATAAACTTGTTAAAAGTTTTCAGTGAGGGCCTTTTCGTAAACCGTATTATACAACACTTTCCAATGATGTCTGAATTTATCTGCAATTGTACAGAGTCAAAATGTTCAAACAGTGCAAAGCATCATTAAAATGACATGATACATAATATGGTATGTGATTTATTCATTTTTCTCTATGTTTATATATATATTTTTTTCTTTCTTCCCCTCTTCATCTGTTTTGGACGTCAACATTTTATATATGAATGACAGGAGCGTTTAAAAAGCAAGTTATACATTTGATGAAAAGAAACGATAAAGATGGAAGAAAATAAGCAAGGAATGGCTGAAAGAGCAAACAAAATAAAAAGACGAAAAAAATTGCTATGGAGCAGCATTAGGTTGGAACATATCCTGCCAGGAACAAATCCTGATATATAGGTAAATGTGCGACGGAAAACTGATTGGGCAATTATGAACGGTGGAAAAGAATTGAGGAATTCATTTTGGGTAGAACGGGGATTCGAACGAGGAAATTCAGGCTTTAACATATCTTGTCATGAACATATCCCACCAAGACCATATTGCGTTTGAAGTAATTAAATTCATAAAATTAAAAGTTGTTCCGATTAGCAAATATAGGCTAGAACGCCGATAGCGTAACACATTTTTTTTTGGCATAGTGACAAAACGCTCAAACACCACACGCAGTCTTCATATTTCTCCGTTGTGAAAACGACTTGCCAGCCAATTATAATTCCATAATTCTAAGTTATCCTTTTGTTTCTGTTAGGGCAATAGATCTCTGGCATTTACATTCCATTGAACTGGCCCGTACCCTGTTTAGAGATGTGTAGCTAGAAATTATAGATATTTCTATTCAAAATATATACCGCACAAAAGAGTGGTGCCTGACACAATAACAGTTTTAAATCGTGAGATTATTGTGATTAGTGACGCGTGGGGTGATCAAGCTGGTTACAATAATGTCTATAGGGTGGCAGTGTGGCATCATATGACCTCGTTTTCTGTTCCTTTGTCCCCCGAATTCCGATCGATCCTTTGTTCTTTGGTATTTTGCTGGTTCTAACAGCTATCAAGTTCGTCATGAGTGACCTCAAACTTCTATACTAATATTGCAAAATGGTGCCCAAAAGTTTATTTACAGTAGATTCCAAGCCCGCTTTAGGGGCAGAAACCTACCAATAATAATATTCGTCATATCCATTACAAGCCATGAAATATTATAAACAGGAAACTTGTGAATAACTTACTAATACAAGAAATAAAATTTGATAATAATGCTTAAATTCTTGAAGAATTACTGGACTCTCTATAATTGTGATCAATTTGAGTTTACATTGCAAATTAACACGCAGCTTAACATCCTTACCATGTACCATAAGAATAAAACATTTAACTGTTTATCTACTCAGTTGTTAAAATCACTTCATAATAAAGGTCGTGGCGTATCCTGGTCATGATTTCGTGGACTCCACTTTTCTTTTTCTACTTGGGGAGGGGGATGGGACGAGGGGAGGGGGCTCGTTTAACTGATTCTAACTTTCACTGAATCAAACTTTAACCGTCAATTCATATTCGTAACTATGGTTTCATTCATATTCCAAGATTTCGTCATATAATCTCTCATATCGAGCTCAATCACCATACATAGTACACACATATAAACGACCATCATGGCCGTATCCCAATTTCTCGCATTTTCCTCTTTCTTCATCGTCCCATACTGACAGCTATTTAAGTATATACCCGCATCCAAGTGTTATAAATTCTACTCATTCGTACAAATGATACATTTTCCAAATGTCACTTTTCTTATTTTGATTCAATGACGTTCACCATCATATACATATATAGTTGATACGATATATTTATATAGTCTTTATTTAAATAATTGTACACACAGTTATTCCATGAAATATGCACCACAGTGCGAATACCAGACATGACTCTGACACTACTACCCATGTATCAGTTTCCCGTCTTCACCAAGAAAGTCAGAAGGACTAGAACCCCCTTGTTTTTCGATGGACTCTTAATAGTACTGTATGTGGTCTGGCGATATTCATGTCACCGTGGTGACAATTATATTCCCAGTATTCTAGCGTACATGGTCTATGTCTCAAAAGAACTGGAACTCCGCAAGATCCAAGAAACTTCGAGACAAGTCAATTAGTAATACCGAATTCATATGTTAATGACCATTTTATGAAATCACTTCCTTGGTAAACTCATTCTTGCTACGGCGTGCACATTTCTCCTATTAGTGCATGACATGTATAGATAGTCCCGAGTGTTCTCCCGGTTGGCCGACATTCATTCGGGAAGCAAGGATTTCCATTGCAAACGCTTCCAGCTAAAGGATGAAAAGAATAGAAAAGTTGTGCATTCGCTTTCATACAGCTTTATCTTCACATATTGTGCACATGAGAAACGTTCAACAAATGCACCCCCCCC
>JAAAKB020254672.1:0-19069 GCA_010014835.2 Apostichopus leukothele | reverse complement strand
TTTCATATTTTGTCGTCAAAGGCTTGCAAGGCCTTAAGAATTAGCCCCCCCCCCCCCTTCCCATCTCCCCCTACATTTAAGTGTTCAAACTAGACAATTCGAAGAATAATTAAGAAAATGATTGGAGTGTGATATAGTAGCTCTAACATGAGTGACCATTTCTTGTCTGTCTAGCATATCTAGGGGGACAATGCTGATAATCTTTAAGCGTCACGTGACTAGCGATGCAACTACCCATGTAAAGAGAGGAGTTCTCGTTTATAATACATTTATAAATACCAGATAGTTTTCACGGTTTTCAGCCTTTCAGATTGATTTACGGATGTATAGCCTACTGTAACTGTCAGGCCTGGCCTTCTCCCACCACTCGAAAGCTGCCGCGTTGGGGGATAAGTTGCAACCTCTGCGATGTACATACACTGACGATATCTAGTTATATTATCACTCCAGTGGACAACCAGTTGGGCCAATTTCCTAATGCTAATACCACTCTATACTGTCCTCCAATATCCTGCTTCAAAGAGTGAACCTTTGAAACAAAATAACTTCAAAATCAAATCTTGGATAAACTGCATTCTTTGCATGTGAATGTAACTAACTATAAGTAAAAGAATCCTATAGTTTTTCGCAGAGGTCATTTGAGATTACCAGAGTCACAGTTTCAAAACCTTGTTTACATGCACGATAGATTAAAAATTAATGCTTGGAATTATTTCTTACTTTTATTTCCACCTTACTGAGGACAAAAAAATCCTAATATTGTGAAGGTCAAAGGTTATATGACGTCAACAGAGGTCAAAGCCTAAAAACTCCAAAAGAAAAGCTTGTATGTACTTCTACATACTACATTTATGGATCGCCCTTATTGAGTACACGAACTCTATAGAGAAGAGTTTTCTGCAGAGGTTAAGGTCTTTTGAGATTTACAGAGGTCAAAGTCTGAAATCATTACAAACTGGATGAATCCAAAGTACATACATGGTGTGCGGCTCCACCTTATGGAGTACAAGACTTGCAATGTTTTCTGCAGAGGTCAAAGGTCATTTGAACTCAGTAATGGTCAAAGTATGAAAAGCAAAAAAAAAAGGAGTCAAATATTTAAACTTTGATGAATTTCATATGTGGTATGTGGATCCATCTTTAGAGCCGCATATTTTCACCATTGGGCTATGCAATTCAGTTTTGTGTTGATCCATGAGTAGTAAATTTAATCAGTTTTAAACCCTATTACATACTAAAAACATTAGAGAGGGTTTTTATACATCAAAACATAAAATTCACGTATTAAGCTGTTGCACTTACTATTGCTACAGCAACTTCATTTTGGGTAGAACCATCGTGATTGCACCAATTCAAATGTGATTTAAGTAATCTTTCCATAAGTGAGGTCATAGGTTATGAATTTAATGGTTCATGACAGTAAGCTGCCACACTCCACTTGAGCGAATTGATATGGATTTACTAGAATGCAGATAAAACCAGGGAGCTGATAATAGTTCTCTCTATCTCTCTCTCTACACTTATCTCCCCCCCCCCCCCCCCCTCCCCCTCTTTCCCATCCCCCCTCTTCACATTGTGTTCTTACAACAGGAGCGGGAGGGATGGGACAGGAAGATTGAAGGAATGCCAATAGCTTTAAATACTGTAGGTCCACTCATGTGATATTGCTCTTAAAGTGAAAGTGAAAGTTCTCTATTGTTTTACATTGTGCACATGTATAATGAGTGTGAAGAAAAACCACAAAGTGCAACAGTGAGGTACAGTAACTTACCCAGCTTTTACTTCATGCTTCTCTTTGACCTGTTTCCACAAGTTCATTCCAAATTGTCCACCAAATCTATAAAAATAGGTCATGTCCAGCTTCAAATTGATATTATGTATAGGATTTGTATAAATCCAGGCTTCATATCTAACTAATTGCTAAACACTTATTGTGTTCTTCTATTAAATGTAACAAATTAATCAAACACTAGATATATTTTGTCAATCTTGTAATTCTATCAAACCTGCATGTTGTAGCCGTCATATACCTCATTTTAGACAAAAGTAAGTCAATCCTTGTCTTGGTGTCATTTCAGGTGTTTTTTTTTTAACCCATGCCTGATAATTTTGTCCTTAGGTGTGATCTAGCCTTAGCTTTAGCTTTCTAAACATTTTGGTTTGGATTTAACTTGAGCTCTAATCAATCAATCAGACGGAATGCAGACGACCTTTTCAACAATGAATTCAAGCAACCATTCAGGGTTCTAATCCATCTAGATTTGGGAAAATAATCTGAAGCAAGTTGTCAAGATACAGATTAAATATATACCAAGACAGAGTAAAGTCTCTTGGAGGTGTCATGGAACAAATAAAGCTACCCCCTTCGATTGAAATCAATTCCGTTATTTGTGAAATCTGGAGGTCAATTTCCCTGATACCAGTTATTGCTGGTGGGATAATGTCCCCAATAGGTTTATTTTCACAAAAATGTGTTGAATTTAAACCACTTTCACTTTGAAATTCATAAAATATCTATTATTTTTTTTTGAATTTTTTTTGAATGTGCTATTCCACCACCTCTTTCTAAACTTCTAGGTAAAGCCACAACATATTTCATGCTCACATTCCATGGAGCTGAATTGTGGTCATATCTATCAGCTAGCAGGTGCACCTGGTACTTGCTTTGTCAGTGAGTGGTATGTTGTGCTTGAATAGTTGGTGTGAAATCACATGATTATGCCACTGGTTGTGGTCCTGGTGTGCAGCGAACAGGTAGTTGGAGATTGGTGGCCATGATAACTTTTAGATATTCAGATTTCACACTGGAGAGACATGAGTGCAATATGCAAACATGTTAATTTTGTATACCATTGGGCACTTCCAGTGATGGAGGGGGGATGGGAAGGGGAGGGAGATAGAAAAGGTCTTTTGAAGGCTTCATCCTCAACTTGAGGAATTCTATACCATATTAACTTTTGAGGATTTTAAACTTGCTATTGTTTTTAAGAATGGTCATGCAAAGTTACACCTGTAGATCAGGTCTGAGATCTATAGGTATGATAGAAGCAGAGTAAATATATAAACAAATGAAATATTTGGTGGTGGAGGGGTTAGGTCTTTATTGCAAACTTTTCTCTATGCCCACTATCTCAATGCCCACCATCACTCCCTCTCTCACCGTCCCTTCCTCCCTCTTATCCATCCCCTCGTTATTCTCCCTTCCCTCTTATCCATCTCTCGTTATTCTATCTTTCCTCTTCCTTGGGTGTTTCATCTCTCATTATTCTCCCTTCCCTTACTACTGTGTTACATCTCTTCAGATCTTCATCAGACATAATTAAATAGCCTCATTAAGTAACCTTCATGTGACCTCTCTACTTAGTACTTACAGTGTGACTAATAAATGGAAACTTCATGCTAGAATGCTTAAACCATATGAATTAAGCCGTTATGATATATTACTGGTTAAACAACAGATGCTGTGTTAATGATTGGATCATTTCAACATCCCTTTGTTCATTGATTCATGAGAACTCACATCCGTTGGTCTGATGACACACCCTTTATGAAACCACAAAATGTGCTGAATTAGTTAAATGGTTTTCCCTAATGTTTCCACTCTCTATTCCCGATAGACCATCACACTCATCACGTTTAAACTGTAATATAAGTATAGTTTAGTATATAGCTGCTATTAGACAAAAGAAATTAATTCTGGATAGTTGAAGATACTGTTACACTCCACTGTGTGCTGCTCAAACCTTACGCATAAATTTGACGGTGAGTGGACAGGGGAAAGGGACAATTTGCATAAGAGAATGGCTTTGTTTTGGCTCATTTGATTAATCTGATCCGATTGTCTCGTTGACTAGAGGCTACCTAAGAATCTTGATGTAAATGTGAGGAACACGTCAATCGAATCAAGAGTTGAAGGGGAAAGGTTCTCTCCGATTATTAAATGGTTAGTCGATCTCATCACAACTAGACTCAATCATATAAATTGTTTTGAGATGGTTTCTGGAATTACTACTCGGCATTCTGCATTTTATTTTCTTCCTCTTTGTCCTTGAGCTGTGTAAGGATCAGAGGGAATCATGAATTAGTCGTAAACGGCATTCGATCCTCTGGTGGAGGGATGCTATATATTCTCTCTGGGTCAAGGGTTATCAAGAACAGTTGAAGTATGGGGGAGGTTTGACTTTGTATATATGTCTGAGTGTATTACTTTTAAGAATCTCTTTTCTGGCCTGTCATATCCATTTCATGACTGGTTATTTTATATTTCTTCTTCATCTCCTTTCTGTGGTAAAGAATATATCGTAATTAGAGGATTCATCCAGGTTGCTTCTATCCTCTTCTAGTTTATTTATCATTCATGAGCATTTCTCAGATGTTTAAAAATACCAAAATATTGCATTTTTAACCAATAAAAGTCAACTAGAAAAGTCATTGAGTTTCTGCTTATCTTGATTTAACATTCCTTTATTGCAGAGTGTTAAGCATGTGTTTTATTTACTCTCAGCTTGGTTTTCATTCAGCCAGATTGGACAATTTTCTAATTCTAATGCTCGTCTATACTGTCCTCCCATATCATGCTTTAAAGCACTTGTATTGACAGTATGAACAGTTCCTCACCTTTATATGACAGAAAAATGACATTCATACTGCTCATACTGACAATATGAGTGCTTTGAAGTGGGACTAGAAAGTACAGTAGAGAAAAAATTGTCCCAACTGGGTGTTTTCAAGTGACAACGAAAAACTCAAGTTATGTAAACGTTTTTATTGACAGCATTGTCTGCAGCAAATCTCTAACCTTGCAGAATGAAATCAAAGATTTGTTTGGTTAATAATGGCAAGGATTAGTGTCCTCTTAGCCTTTGTCACTCAATGCCAAACTGGTTCAGTCTGGCACAAAAATCAACAAAATAAAACTGCGCTTTATTTCCATAATTCATTCAGCAAGGGTAAACAGCAAAGTTGTTTTAAGTATTTGTAGTTTTTTTACCAGCAAGCCTCGTTGACATATACTATGTCCCCTATACAGGATTGACAGTCTGATCCATGTCATCGATATCACATGACTATAATAGTGTCGTTTAAATTTACTTAACAGATATTATCACGTGGTTATGCCAACGGTCACCATGGATACATGAACAATGGAGGAATCTGCAGCCCCATTCCTACAGGAGATGCCCACGACCAGTTCTCTCCCATCCCGTTTCTCCCTCCTCCCTATGCACCGCCTCAGTACAATGAGATATCCAACGACCCTGTGATTATGCAATCTGAAGAATATCCCGAAGAGAATGCTGCCCCCCATATCATCATTGATCCTGGAGAACTGCCACCGCCATACTCAACGCTAGATTACAATCATGTTTCAAGAAATGGAAGACGCTCATCTCGTTCATCTCGTGGAAATCGAAGCAGTCGAGTATTGGAGGTTGGTAGTCGCTCTTTCTTGCCTTCATTAATTAATCTTGATTTATTGCTATTTGTGTTACCTAGGAGAGTTAGAAGATGTCTTGTGTAGTTGAAGTATTTCAGCATCAGCTTATTTCTCGAAGTGTATTTATAGCCGGCATAATTGGTAGTATCTATCATTAAAAAAAAAGCTGGTTCTCATTTGTGTAGAAGTTTCGACTACAATTGTCCGTCACATGTACCTTGATATGTCTGTCTACAAAATGTTCATCAGGTCTTGCAAACTATTAAATCCATGCAATCTAGAGCCTAAGTTTTCTATCTAATTACATTATTCCCCTCTGGTTGACACCATTCCCTCACCCCCTCCCCCACCCAGTGCTCAGACACTGCACATACTAATTTTCTCTAGACTACAATTTGATCTGATATTTTCTAATCTTTTGGTGGGGTTTCTCAATGTCTGAAGAGAGACTTACTCTACGGTTGGTTCTCTGTGTTGATGGCAGTGCTGGTGGATTTCTTCCCACACTCAGTCACTATTCATCTGGTGTCAATTTTGACTGATGGTGACATTCCTCAAGATATGAAACACATTTGGGGGGGAGCTCCATGGGGTCACAATAGGGTCAAGATACAGTCTTAAAGCAAGGAATGGTTTGGTTGTCATAGTGTTTCTGTTAGATTTATCTATTTTGTTATTTGCCACTTTTTTCAAGACAAAGAAGAAAAGAAAAAGAAGTAGAATGAGAATTTCTTTAACATTTCGCTCTGAAGCTGTTGCGGTTGAAGTCATGTTCATTCTGTTTCTGTATAAGGGATTGTTACTGAGCCAATCAGAAATAGGCATTATGCTTATAATTCTTGAGATACTAAGTCAAAGATAATAGTGAAGCTGACCATTCTAGCATATTCTAGCAGACATGCATCAAAATGGGTGATTTATTAAACATTAATGAATCAAACACCAAGAAGTTTTTTCATGATGTCAGTAGTCCGATGAATTTAACTGTGTTTTCTCTTGATTTTTGCCTCTCTTCATTGGATTCATACTCATTCATATTCATTGGAATAACTAATGACATTAAAGAATTCATAGTTCACACTTCACCTAATTTCAGTCAAATATCTGCTCCTTTTCAAGATAGTAGTACTGTGAATAATTTACTTCTTCATACTTTTTGACAAATCATATTTTTCCCCCATATTTTGGGTAATATTGCCTACTAAGGGACCAGGTAGGGGATGTTTTTGTGGTATTCAACACAGTGGGGTCTCTGACCACCAGAATCCCTGGGATTTCTTTAAGTAACAATACAGATTAACTGCCAGTGATATGTTCTCCTATGAGAAATATCTCAAATTGAACAGTTATGTCTTGGACCAACAATAACCAAACTGTTTCTGCTGTCAATTATGAGAAATAGGTTCTAAGGGGGTCATACTGCTTGCACTTCAGTCAGTGAACGGAAAACTTTGTCAGATGAAAAGGAAAGAAATAGATTAAAATTGTTCTTATGTTTCAAGGTCTTTGGCAAAATTAAGAAGTTGAAATAAACTAAGAGAAAACAATAATAGAAAGTGAAGAAAAGTTCTCTTCTGTTATCACAACTAGTGAAAATCTGCTCAGAATGAAAGTGAGATTTACATTCATTGTTTATATTCCTTCATAATAAATTCATATTTGTTGGATAAAGATACTCAATGAACACAAATTGAAGTTATAACCAACATAAATCCGGCCGATTTTCTTCAGATCCGGCATGAACCGGAACTGGATAATTTGATCATTATCTTGCTAGATAGTCTGGCGGGAATGGATATATCCGGTACATCCCTAGGCAAAATCCAATCGTATTGGAGAGTTGGTAAAGCTCTAGATAAATGTCTTTGCTCCAATGATTGGGTTTTCTTGCCATGTAGGTAGCTTCATGCTCATGACTATAGATTTCTACAGTAGGGTACAGTACTGTATTACTGTAGAGGGAGGGGGCTTTGAATATAGTCTATCATAATGAGTCAACAAAGTTTGTGTACCAATACAGTAATTATCTCATCTTTACATAAACAAAGCGATTTGGCTTTGTTTTGTATAGTTGTTATATGATGCCAGATAAATTAGCCTTTTAGATTGTACACACTGTATGATCATTCTAGCCTATGACCTAGTCAACTGTTTATAATCACCATATTCGTTATACTCTAAATTTTAGTCACATGACCTACACTTTGTTGATATCTCCAAGTAATTCTACATCGATATCAAACGATTACCTTGTGTGTTTATGATTGTGGCTCTGTTAACCTTGGTCACAACTAACTGTCCCAACTATTAACGGTGTAAAACATTGACTCCATTGGACTGCTGTGAGATTCTGCACATGTATGCAGCCCTAGTCCTGATTGTTGGTTCTCCATCTAGACATAGTTAGATATTTTGATGTGGCATATATATTGCTTTAAGGTAGACTTCGCAACTCCATGGTGATAAAGAGGCAAATTCGCTCTCTGCTGCTGGTACTGCTGGGTTGGTCTGTTGCTTTTCATTGTGCAATGTTTGTTTCGGTTTTGTACTGGATGTATCCTGGGGGCAATAGAGGAGGGAGTTGAAGGAAGTCACCCACCTGAGCAGCAAAATAGGGACTGGCTAGTCGACTGAGGTAAATACAGCTAGATGAGAGCTGGTAAAACACAGACTGGCGTTGAGCTAACTAATGTTTTCATACCGGTTGACAACCTGTTAATACCTGGATGAAAATGCGTAGGTAGAAGATTATCTTTCTGTTTTATTAGAAATCAATCAATGCTGGAGATTCCCAGTAAGGCTTTGTGTATTTATACTTCCTTTCAATGTGACATAACTAGCTCCTTAAAATTTCTATTTTGGGAATGCTTTTTTTCCCTGTGTATTTCAAAGCCAGCGATACAGAGTGCCTGCTACAATGCCTTCATGATTTCATGTAGCAGATTTGTTTGTTTAGTGCAGGCAACATAGGATACTGTTGTTACATTGGGGATCAAGGGAAGGGGGGGGGGGTGGGGAGGGCTGTTGGTGAGGCAACTGAGAACTGGTTCTGATTGACAAGAAAAAGGATCTAAATCTTTGAGCTGTATTTTCTGATAATTTCCACAAGTTGCGTTAATTATCATTCTCAATGGTAAACGGAAGGAGAATGTACTTCCTCAAAACAGAATGGTTGTTTAGTTAACAGTGTGATTATAGGAATTGTGCCACAAGGCAAACGTCAAGGTTTACCAATGATAAATGACACAATACATTAAACCTGTGATACAAAGTAAAACTAAAGCAGTTTTTGAGTGTTTTTGGCAAATATTTCAAAACTGCCAGATATCACTAAGACTAAGATTGTGACTGATTGTACTACATCCTTCTAGGTAATTTGTCTTTCCCAAGGTCAAGGTGAAATATGCGAGTAATGAATGAGTGTGATTCCAACCTCAGCTTTTAGTGGTCTGAAAATTTGTTCACACTATTATCATATATACGTTTAAACGCAAATAGAAAAATAACTTTTTTGTACATTTACTATTTGTGATCTATTTGAAGTAAAATTTAGACTAATCAAGGTAATGACTTATATAAGTAAGATATGATAGGGATTTTAGTATTGAAACCTTTATGAATGGAAATAACTGCTTCTGTGTATAAATGCATCACACAATTTGGTTTGGATTAGAAATACGTAAGCCGTTACTTGAATTCTTAGTTTTAATTTCCTTGGATATCCTATTGGGAGAGTAATAAAATCTCTGCTCTGTGTAGAGTAGTACTTACACATACATGTTGTGGAAGCAAAAGTCAACTAAGTGTGAGTGATAGAGAGGTTCAGACTAATTTATCTCCTGCCTCTTACATTTTATTCTATTCCTGTTAGTTATCCATAAAATCATTTAACTTGACCCCTAGCAAAACACGAACACGAAGCACTTGCTAAGTTTGGCTAGGCTTAGTTGTCATTATAGCTGGCTAATGGTAGGATATTATTTTTACAGAAATAAGAAAAAGTTTTCATTTTGGTTCTGGTAAGCACAAGGGGTAATAAAAATTCTTAGCTAGGAGACGCTGATGTCTTTTTTATATGAAATGAGTTTTATTCATTGCACGATGTCATCTTTTAACATTTCTGCTAAGAAATTTGTAACACCTTTTGATGGCAGTTTAGACTTGCAGCCCACTGTATTGATTGTAGTTGGTCAAACAGAAACGAATCATACAACAGAAGTAATGGGAAGGATAGGCTTGTGTTTTTCCCAAATATATTGCTAGCACACAGTTTCATGCATATCATCTTGGTAGGGACTATGATCTTTCCTTTAAAACATTAGAGGTTAGGCCTAGTGTATATATGCATACGGTACATTGCGCAATATTTTTTTATTAATTTACTAATGAGCATCTGCAATGAGAGTTAGTAGTGGTTACTGTTTGTGAGTCATACAAAGGATAATAACTTACGATAGCCAATTATAATTTTAATATGTTATGTATTTTTGCATGACTGAAACGACAATTTGACCTTCTTTCTGGATGCGTAAAAATATCGGTATTGGATCAATATCGGGATTTAAATAAAAAATGCACTAATATTGGCTATATCGGCGCAACACTAGCCCCATTGATCCAGTGTGAAGTAAAAATAAATGGTGTGTCAGTTCACAACTTTCTTTGTGAAATTTTAAAATATAGGAAAGTATGGATATTGAAGATATGATATCATCAAGATATGAATAACTATACAGGTGGCAGATGCAGTGAATCATAATTAATGTGAACAGGTTTACCAGATGACAAGTTACTGGTGACATACCATTGTTATGATACATACACAAGAGATCACCATGAACAGCTGTTCACTACAAGATGGACGCCATCATGAAGGCACAGTTTTAATTTTGTTTTTATTGATAAATGAAACAGCTACTCTAACTCATTCACCATTGGTCCCAGTGCATTGAAAGGCCATTTAGAAAGCTGGCATCAAACTATCGATTAGATGACTCATTAGGTTCACGCCTGCTGTCTGGGAGACCAAGCAAATCTTTACCAGCAGTACAGCAGTGCAAATAGGATTAGCTGCTTTCAACTGTCTCACCAAAGACCTTTGCACAATGGCTTGTTAAGAAGGAACTGTTATTTGCAGTTACTCAAAAGAATCTTTAACATGGGAGAAGGGTTTAGGATTTGATTAAAGTCCTTTCTCAATTAATAGGTAATATTTAGCCACCAAGGGAGAAAGAGGGAGAGAAAGCAGTTTGTAGATTTAATTATTCAGAAAATTTGAAATATTTTATCTGTGAGGATGTTAACAAAATATTAAAAAAATAATTGTATTGCCAAAGAAAAGATATATGACTTTGGGTGAGACCATATTTTGAGGGGGTGGTTGTTGTGTGGTTAGCATCCATCAACTTGTTAACAATCTGAAAGGTGATTGTAGGAAGTTAGTTTGTTCTGCTGGAGGTGAGATTATCAATGGATTTAACAGGTTTAATTTAGTCACTGGGTCTTTGGCCTCAGAGGTGAATGATATTCGACATTCCACGGATTCTTTACATCAAAAGATAATTCTGAGAATTAGGAAATTGCTTCATATGTTCAAAGTCTAAAGTGATCAGTGACTGAATATAGATCTCAAGTCTGGAGAGAATGTAGACATTTGGTTTTTACTACTGTTACATACCACACATGCTTGGACAGGCTGTGCTTAAAGAATACATGTAAGTTATTTTATTTCATTAACAGTATATTTAAATTAAATTAAGAAAGAACAAGAAAACCCTATAGCATTAATAAGAAGGAAAACTTGCTTAGAAAATTTGAAATTGTATTTGGTATTTGACTGTTATAATCCATAAATAGATAGTGAGAAGTATCAGTTATTCTGAGGTGAACATCGATTTAGTCCATGGAGAATTGAAGAAGTGGATGGGGGGTATGGGTAGATGATGTTAAGAGGTGAAGGGTAGAAATGGCATCTTGCTAGGATTTTAAGGAGTAATTGTTCATTGTGGTACATTTATAAGTGGTACTTGAGGGCCTAAATGAACATTGGCTCCTATTATGAGGTTGGTAGAAAAGGTCCGAAGGAATGCTACTAATACAGATGAGATTTCGGTTTCATCTCACTTAAAACCATCATTGGTATCAAAGAGAAGGCTCCTGGTTTCTTTGAAGCATGGAGTACCTTTGTAAGATTCCTTTTTTTTTTTGTAGGAATTTTCTAAGAAGTATTGTGTGTTCAGTGTTGAAGTGAACAAAAGGTTTACTCATGCAGTTAGGGGTTATAGAGAAAAGTGTCAATTGAAGAAGTAACTACTATCAGAGGGTGTATACATCCGAGCTATATTTGTTGGTAAATCTTGTATCTTTATGTCATGTCTTCATTTAATGTAAGTCAATAAGAGTTGTGGGGAACAACATCCAGGGTGGTTTCTACATCACTCCTGTTGGTATTCTCAGAACTAAATGACTCTGCAGACTTTATTTAGAGTAATGAGAAGTGTGATTGTCATTTATTGGAAATCAGAGATTTTGGACAGAATGGACCTCCAATGTTAGCACTGTTCTATGTACAATTGGATATTATCTCAGTGATTAATGATACAATATTTAGTCTGTAAGTATTGTAAAGGATAAGACCATGCTTTATAATATTAAGATACTAAAACACTATTATAGCGGAAATCCTAACATAAACTGCAGTAATGTGTCTAGAACTTCATCTGTAAACATGACCTACTCATAGTTTTACAGTCAGTGAATGATGGGTTAGTGGTTATGGGGCAGGTGGACGGGGGGGGCATCTGATAGAAAGGATAAATTGAAGAGTGGACAAAATTAAGTTTTATGCATTATAAATGATGATATCCCTAGGACCCTAGCATTAGGATAATTGTTACACATGTATATAAGGTAGCATAACTCCCTCATACGTAGATCAATATCTTTAACTAGACTAAAGTTGTCATTCATCATGTTAACATGACATCTCTTACTTGGAAATGTGTGTAAATTCAATTGCTGCATATACTTCGAATTTAGAAATTTATGAACGCTGATCGTTTATCACAGAAGGATCTACAGACTATGTTTGCAAGTTATAGCAATTAATTGAATGAATTCTGTGCCCATCTGTGCTCCAAATAATCCACTCACCAAAGATTTCCCCACAAAACAGGGTAGACACCATGTTTGGAATCGATAAATTCCAATTTCCCAGAGTGTTGAGAAACAAACCTGAAAGATTTAAGGTTGGCTGACCTTCCAAGGGTAAACTGCTGAAAACATTCACAGAGACAAACAGACAGGGCATATCCTGTTGTGAAACGAAATCCAATGATCAGCCTAACCTTTCAATAATGCACCTTTCACCATATTCTACCAGGTTTATTAGGGATGGAATATTAGAGTGTGAACTTGATATGTCACAAAGCCGATCAGAGGTGGCTGGGGATTAGCTGGGGGTGGGGGAGGGTGGGGGTGACTATTACACAATCTTACTTTAGAGGACTACTGCTATAATGGTTAAACCCAATTTTGGGGCAGTATGTTTTAGTATTGAGCTGTTCCATTTCATACAGTGAATACTTTATCTGGTATCGCAAAGGCAAATTGCTATGCGAAATGGGCAAGATGCTATTCAAGTGCAAAGATGCATATATAGCAGTTTTTGTACAAAATTACCATAGCAGTTTATAAGAGCCTTGAGTTCAGTGCCATAAACTGCTACACAAAACTTCAATACTATATTTGATATTCCCTTGTGCTATGGCATCTACATTTTGTTCTGGCTCAGTGGCTTCCTTAGTTTGCAAGTTGCGTTAAACTCTTCAGTGTTTTTGTTACTTCTGCAGTATTACCTGTAATTATTTTAGCTTTCAAGGGAGCAGGTTTTGTTGGTAGATATTTGTTTGAAGTTGAATCTGCTTAGAATTTAAGAATCTGAAATGGACATCTGTTTCAACTGCCAGAAAATAAATACTTTCAGACAACTCTTGGATGATTCCTTTAATACTGTTTTGTCTATTAAGAAATATATTATTGGCAGCAAACTTTGGCAGTCTCAAAGATTCACAGAAGGGAGAGCTCTGCTACTCGGACCACGTACATAGCAACTTCATAATATTCATATTTCAGACCCTTACTGGCATCCTTATAAAATCAGTCAGTCAGTCTATAGAGATGTCAGGTGATCAATGCAGACATCAGGTGATCTTTCTAGACTGGTTATTGACAAGTCCAGACATGTCTCCCATATATCTCTCCTTTAATTTCCTGATTGGTTAGCATCTGTGGCAGGTAGGCAAACAATTACCCCAGCTGCGGCTTTCCTCGGCACAAATCCAAACTCACTGAAATATTTAGCAGAACTCCACAGGATATATTAATCCCTGAAAGTAACCCAATAAGGGACTCCTTTGTGTTTCACACTGGGTCCTACAATCATTTCAAAGGCCTGGTTTTTCAATAAACATTCACATAACCAATATTTTTATAATCCAGGTATGTTAGATCTTGATTGATTTGACCGCAATTTTCCTTTCTTCTTCTGTTCAGGTGAAAGCTTATTTTGCTATGTATTTGTTCCGGTATATTGAAAGGAGGTGGTTTCTTTTTGGTATTGGTCTATTTTTGTAATCTGACTTCATTCTTATAATCGACAAATCCACCAGAACTTGAGTCTGCTGAAGAGCTGTGTTTTTTGTGTAGCCCGACCATAATCCTAGTAGTATAGAACAATCTTGGCAGTATCAAAGTTGATTAATTTGATTATTTTTATAGCATATCTAGCTATACCTTGGTATGAATTGTTTAGAATTGTTCAGAATGGTCACTTCCATTAATTCGATTTTGATTTTAAAGACAGTGTGAACACCACTAAGATTTATCCTTAAAGATGATTGCTGTAGTGCAGAAGTTTGTAGGTGCAGCAAGAGTGTTACATACTCCCCTCCTTTAAAGTAAATCTTTTTATGTTTCATATATTTATCAAACGAATAATTGATTCCAAATTGCTCAGTCGGTGGATCACAGTGATATTATGTTTGGTTTAATGTTGGCTATTCTTTCCATGTAAATCTAAGCTATGTAGGACCGTATCTTAGAATCCACACATAGTTGAGGCTTGTCATATAGCCATTAGCACTCAGCCAATATAATATCATAGGATGTGCTCATGTAACTTAGCAAACAGTCGTTGTATACTTCATGTTGATAGATTACGTACCTTCTATATATATGTAGTTCTAACTAAGCAAAATTGCCAGCATTATGTGATGTTAAGAGGTCCATTAGTTAAGATTCTGCAATTCTGTAATTAATGGGGAAAGAAAGGCATTAAAAATTTCCAACATTTGTTGTTTGGTGTTGTCATAGTTACTAGACTAGCTTAAGTCTTCCATTCCATCTGGTATGTCACGTAACTTTGACATCTCGTAAGTGGAATAATACTTTTATTAGCTGTTATGGAAGAAGCTATTCATCTCAGGCCTAGACCATTGATTATGGTTAGGTGTGGTGTTCCCATAAATATTATAACCCATCTGTGAGGCTTAAATTAACACAAGTTCCTCACATCTACAGTTCTAATGATAAAATATTGCTGGATATCGTGATTGGGAAGGTAAATGTAGCATGCGAGTTCTTTGGCCTCTAAGCTGGCGAATCGATATTCAATTACAGAATGAGTTGATTGTCTGGCAAATTGCACTCTCTCCTCAAAAAGGAAAGTTATGTCTTCTTCAGTCAGGTTTTTGATCTGATTTACTGTTCAATTCAATCTCTTTACCTAAACAGTGTGGAACACAGGAGGGGCAAAACTCACTGATGTGACAGCCTTTGACTTAGGTGAAATGGTTAAAGTTTTAAGATTATTAAACAGTATACTGAATTTTCAGAGCTGTCTTAAACAATGTCTATAATGAGAAGTAGTTATGCGATAAACATCACCATCATCATCATCATCATCTTCATCTGTCATATTATATAAACTAGACATACACAGACATTGTAATACATACATACAGTACATACACAGACATTGTAATACATACATACAGTACATACACAGACATTGTAATACATACACATTGTACATACACAGACATTGTAATACATACACATTGTACATGCACAGACATTGTAATACATACATATTGTACATACACATACATTGTAATACATTCACATTGTACATACACAGACATTGTAATACATACACATTGTACATGCACAGACATTGTAATACATACACATTGTACATACACAGACATTGTAATACATACATACAGTACATACACAGACATTGTAATACATACATATTGTACATACACAGACATTGTAATACATACACATTGTACACACACAGACATTGTAATACGTACATTGTACATACAAAGACATTGTAATACATACATTGTACATGCACAGACATTGTAATACATACACATTGTACATACACAGACATTGTAATACACACACATTGTACATACACAGACATTGTAATACATGTATACACATTGTACATGCACATTTTACATACACAGACATTGTAATACATACACATTGTACATATACAGACATTGTAATACATACAAATTGTACCCCCACAGACATTGTAATACATACACATTGTACATACACAGACATTGTAATACATACACATTGTACATATACAGACATTGTAATACATACACATTGTACATATACAGACATTGTAATACATGTACACATTGTACATACACAGACATTGTAATACAGACACATTGTACATACACAGACATTGTAGTACACAGACATTGTACATACACAGACATTGTATATACACAGACATTGTAATACATACACATTGTACACACACAGACATTGATGCAGTCCTGTCTAGCTACTGTGTGAACACATTTCTGCATCCTAAACCTGAAGGCGGCATCTATAAATGCGGATTCTCTCTATAGCCCTAAAGGTTCCTTCAACACCCTTCAAGACTTTCTTCACAGCCACAATGACTTGATTGTCAACTTCCTATTCTAGCATTATTATTAAAAAATATGCCGTGGTGGCAGAAAAACATAAAAATAAGAAAGTCCTTTTTGAAGAACTGAACTAATTGTGTAAATTAATTCTCTATTCATTAACTGTTTACCAGTGTTGACCCTGAACTCTACAGCTTTACAGCAAACATCACAGCCTGATTTGTTGATAGACAGAGTTCAAACTGATACTTTTTTATAAGCTTCGTCTATGAGTTGATTTGAAAATCCATAAAAGAAACAGTGGCAAATAATTTGGGAAAGTGAGAAATAGAAAAAGATTGTTTAATTAAGGATTGGGAGCAGGCTGGCAGACCTCTTGTAGTCTACACCCTTGGGGTTTCTTCCAGTGTTAGGTTTTCTTAAAGGGCAGCAATATTTCACATTTGGCATCAGATTGTAAAATTGTGGTCCTTGAAGGTCATCAGTATTGGCCCAAGAAATTTAGCAGACTGAACTTGTTACAAGTTATCAAAAGTACTTTCTTACAGGTTCTGGCCTTGTGCATTGTTATAACCATTGAGGATTGCTAAAAAAGTTAAATGTCTCATTATGGATGACTATTTTATAGAGTGGCAGTAAAAATATGTTGAACTTTGAGGAGCGTGGATGACCATTAATATCTGACTTTGGCATATTTGTGGGCTAGCCTTCAGCTTACTGAGGACCCCTGGTTTTAGTTCAATAATAATTTATTTTATTCTTTTGAAGGAGCTTGTGTATTGTATCCATTTGTGTGGAAGAAACAAGACTTTGGTAGTTAGCTTTCAAAAATTGAAATCATCATCATTACTTGGTTTCCATCTCCCATTCTCTTACTTTTGGCCCAACCCCTCCTACTCCTGCTGCACCCTCCATTGCCTCTGATCTTTTCCTATTCATGTTTGAAAGTTATCTTGTTATGGTGATATTTTGAGTTATCTGTCTTGTATTTACAACTGTGCAGTATAAAGTCAACTCATATTGATACTACTCCCACTTAGCCCTCTTTAAGCCTTTGTGGTTTCAGGCATAGATTTGACTTTGCTCAGGCCTCCAGGGCCAATAGTTTCCAGGTGTTGTGAAAGATGATATTGTGTGAGGGTAGCCAGTGTCTGGTCACCAAGCCTGCCTGCTTGTATAGTAGTAGCTAGTAGTAGTAGTAATGGTATACAGTATTGCTCTCAGACTGTCTGCTGTTTGTACAATAATACAGCAGAATTCCCTCATATCAGTCACAAACTGAATTTGTTTGTAGGATTGGCTGACAAATTGTGTGAATGTGAACTTACCAGCGGTGGCGGTGTTGAACAAATTGTGCTGGTTGCCTGGTATTTGTTTGTGTGTGCTCTAATTACCAGCACTTATGGGTAAGATAGACTGAAGGATGGAAGGAGGGGTGTTTGCAAGTAGTTGGGAAGCTTCAGTCTAGTTTATCTTTTGAAACTGTAAAGACTACCTGCTGTTCTCTGGATGCTTCCTGAAGGAGGTTTACTAGCTGTGATCAAGTTCAGCTCATGCTGATTTTGCATGGGCTTTGGACACTCCAGAGGCAAGCAACATGTCCATAATCTCTAGAGACTTTTGTGGTTTATTGGGAGTGTTTGTAGGTTTATTGGATATTCTTGCTGTTTTGTAACATTGCAGTGAATTAGTCTTTGTAATCTGGTGAGTTATGATACCTTATTATTATTTTGAGCATGCAAGAATTAAGTTTATGAACATGAATTTTTGGGATTTAAATCTTCTTCAGACTGATGGCATATTTTTTCAAATATACTATCTAATATTAATTAAAGAGATACTGGTAAAGTCTGGAGCAATCCTCAATTGTTTCAAACTGTTTTGATATCCTCTTGTTTCCTCTTTTTTGTAGAGTCGGTGGAGGGGAGGGTTGGGTTGGGGTGGAGTGGCACAGAATAGGAATCAGAGGTGTATAATGTTGAATTCTCCTCAAAATATCTAGTCATTGTTGAATATAAATATGTGAAGCAGCCATGTTTATTTTGATATAGATTGTTTATTTTATTTGATGCCAAGGTTCATTAGTTCTTCAGCCTCATCAAAGTTTCTATTCTTAAACATTTGTGGTGTAATTTTATGATCATTAATATTAAGTATCAGATTGTTTAAATATCATAAGTTATCTTAACCTTTAGTTAATGTAAATAGAAGACAGTAATAACTATTGTAAATCATTCATGCTATATTTATCTATTTTTTAATCATTTGTAGCATTGAAGTGCAAATGTACAAATACTGTGCCTTTACAATTACACTGTAATAGCAATTTAAACTTTGCCTCTGTAACTCTGTAATCATCTAGCATCTCAATATAAATATATACAAATGCTATCTTAATATAAACTGTACTTATAAGAATTTTGAACTTTGCCAAGCAGTGGTAGACACAACCAAATGATCTATAATATTATCAGAAAAAACACAGTAAATTGTGCCTCTGCTATTCAGACATTCCCTTCTCTGCCTAGTGATTCAATGTTTCTTTTGCACCTCGGATGCAACAGAAATAGATCTCCTTTGAAGGTGTGTGTGTCTTGAAAATATTCCTCATGAAATTATATTTTATCCTAAGGGTTCTCCCCCCCCCCCCCCCCCCCCCCCCCCC
>JAAAKB020254661.1:0-10592 GCA_010014835.2 Apostichopus leukothele | reverse complement strand
AAAATGGGGGGGCATACCCCATGATCGCCGATGCCAAACTGGGTTACCGATGCCAAAACGGAGTAACCAACGTCAAAACCAGGTAACCGATGCTAAAGCTGGGTAATCGATGCCAAAACCGGGTAACTGCCACCAATACTAGGAAAGGCGCTAAACTGGGTGTCCACAAAACGCAGGTAATCACTTAGTATATAATATATATTATAGGGTCCGTGTATTCATATTATTGGTTCGGTAAGAAACACAAAAAGCATGATTTATAAAGTACATAACTTAATGTTCCAGTTATATATGTTTATTTTCAAAACAACAGATATATATTGACAAATTATAATTTATATATCATCAAAATACTTAATAATTTAAATATGGTGATATAGAGTACTACACTGTGAAGAGGTGAGATGTGTGATGTGTTTATCGTGACACATCACATGTTTAACAATGAACGCATAGTGTTTCAACCCTAACTGATTAAACCTCATTGGTTATTTTGACAGTGACTCATCATCCCACCTAAATAAACAGTGTTTAAATATGTGACCCTTGAAGTGACCCATATGGCATGTCATGTGTTAACACATGGCCCATAAGCCTCAAACAATAAATTATTGAATATGATATGCAAATTAGGTTATACTTATATATATCATAGCCAAAAATGCATTTTATCAATTAAGAACCTACCTATGCACCAATATTTCTATCAAGATTAATGTAAAATGCAGTGTAAACATATGTGATTTACACAAACTAACAGTTGAAACAAATTTACACTTTATATTAATTATTTTAAATTCATGTTACAATATAAACACCATTTGGTGTTCAAAAGCACAATGTTTAAGTTGCACACATTCATACAGACACATATGACACAGTAGACACAAACATACATTAAAGGCACATTTAGTGCTGCTCCATCCACATCGCAGCACTTAGAGAACAAAAATACAATACAAGAAATAATAATACACAAATATATACAAAACTACACTGCGAAGCAAGGCCTAAACACTAATGTTTAACATAAATGCAAATGATGTGTTCAAAGGCTGTTACAGCTTGGTGTTTACTTTGGTGTTCAAATCTAAACACTTTCAATTTACAGTGTACTTGTTGACTACCAAACTTTCTGAATAACTTTGCAAGAAGCAAGTGGGCACATCACCAGTGTTGTAATGCTTGAAAAGTAGTCGGTACTCGAGTACTACTAGAGTACTGATTTGCAAGTACTCGACCTTTTAGTATTTGTACTCAAATGTTAAAGTACTCAGTATCGGATGACAAAGTACCCATACTTGTGCAATGGTACTCAGTATCAAAAGTACTCAGAATATGCTAATACTTTTCCAAATATCCTGGATTTGTACTTATTTCACATACTTTCTTTCCATTCATTGCATATTTTGGTTTGTCTACAAATTATACTACCACCGCTACACATATATGACAGTGTACATATTATGTTATCACATAGGGAATGTCTACAGAGCTGCTTTTGTGTTCTAGTATAAGCCTGTGTAGATATTATCAATTATCCAGGGAATGCAGAGTCGCAACTCGCAATGTTGCAGTTTAATTATTCAACAGTATTGGAAAATACTCAACAAGTACTAGAAAGTACTCAGATAAAAAAGTACTTGCACTCGGTACTCGGACCCAACTGTATCGTACTCGGACAATAGAGCTCATATTCGGATCTTAAAATACTCGGACTCTGATAATGATACCAAGTACTCAGAGCCAGTGTTAGCACTATGATTATAATTTATTGGGTGGAATCCCCCCTTCCAAAATTTTTGGGGTATTTTCAAATTGGGGGGGGGGGAGTTTGGGGGGATTCGGGATCACAAATACCAATATTAAGCATAAATTTGGACTTTTTAAACATTTAAATAAGTTGTACTAGTTTTATGCATTAACAAATTACAGTTTGGCTTAAGTAGTATAAATTAAAAGCTGATAAAATTAAGAAACAGTCCCCCCCCCCCCAAAAAAAACAAAAATCAGGGGGAAATTCACCCCTACGCATTCCCCATAGGGGGATCGGCAAGAAAGTGAAGGAATCCCGCTATAGCGCTGCTTAGCGCTAACACTGCTCAGATCCCTAAGAAGTATTCCAGTTCTTGGTACTCTGATAGGAGTACTCAACTACAACACCACAGTGACTTCACTAGAAGTACCAAGATTACTATTTGGCAAAGTGTTTTGGCTAACAATGCATGCATTTTGTCAACAAAAAGGATGTAACTGCAATAACTGAGTCAAGTCAGTCCATCTAATGACTCAAATTCAAGTCTACACATGGCTTACTGCACTATGTCGCTTTCCAAAGCTACGGTTTTCAGTAACACAGGTGGCCAATGAATGTGGTGCATGTCTACCCTTAGGGAGAGTAGTGGAGAGAATTTCGGTTTTCTTTCTAATGTTTGCATAACCATGTTCCTGTACATGCGATGATTTACGGGGACGGCCTCCACCATGAGAAGATCTGCCCTGAATAGGCATCTTTCTTCTTGATAATGCAGTTGGCTGCACACCAATGGTTTTCAAGCTGACTAGATTGCTTTTCTTGCATTTTGATTTTAGGCCTGAAAACTTCCCAAAGCAATTCAATGCAGAAAGTAACGCGGCATCGGTATGAAGCTTCCTACCAGATTTAATGAATGATTCAATAGCAGGAGCATAGCATTCTGGGTTGTCATTTAACTTCTCCAATAACAAGTCAAAATAGTTCCTTAAGTCATTTTTTACTCTGGTTTGTAGGGGTTGCTCTTGGGAGTCAGTAGTATACTGTGCAGTCCTTGCAAGATATGCATTTTGAAATACTCTTTGCTGGTCCAAGCTGCCTAATACAGCAGTAGTGCTTCCATATTCATCTGACGACACAGCTGAGTACTCATTAGTACTTTCCATCATATCAGATGCACTGCTGTTAGTAGTAGTAGTATCATGTTGGTGCAACGAATTAAACCAGTCATGGCTCAGTTTTTGCCCTGTTTCAATATAACACAATGCATTCCTCTCCTCAGGTTCATGCACAGGAATATAGTTAAGTGATGTTGGCGATTGTTGGCAATGTGCAACAAGCGTAGCTCATAGAAGTCCATCATTCTCGATGACACAAAATCAAGAAGCTGGACAACATTAAATGCTTTGCTGCGTTGCAGGATACGATCCTTCATAACACACATTGCGGCTACACAATAATTGTTTGTGTTATTCCTCTCACCGGAATGTCTTTTCTATAGCATAGGGCCCATTGTTCTTTGCGGGAAATTGCGGCTATACAGTTGCTTAACATAGTCTTGGAAGCTTGTATACTTAATTACTGTGTTATTTGTTAGCATGGACGTGTACACATCATCATTAGCATATAGCAGATCTTTAACACAGGTAAATAAGAAAGGCCAGTCTTCCTTACTAATGCCATGTTTTGCATCCCATAGCCACCTCCAGGTAGCCTGCAAAACATGGAAGATGCAAAGAAGCAACGTCGAACTTGGGAACACTGCTTGAAGCGCTGTGCGTTCAGCAACACTATCATCAGTCATTATAAGCTTGGGTCCAGTGCTTCCTTGCCCGTACAAACCATCCTCTGGAATCAATTGAAGGTATAAGGACAGAGCTGCCTTAATTGTGTTACTGCTTTCATAAGACATCCCACAGGAAGGCCTCCACTGCATGAATGAGTCATCAGGAGAAATATACAACAATTCTGTCGATCCACATTACCTGTAGAATCCACAAACATCAATTCGCCAGACTGTTTAACTGTGCTAAAGAACATGTTTCATCAACGGTGTGCAAATACCTACTATTAGCTGGTTATCTGAAGTGCAGTCCATTTTGACACAGTCACCATCTGCCTGGTTGAGTTGAAGAATCAGATTTTCTAGGTGTTGGAGGACACCAGCCTGCTGAGTATCGCCATAGGCTTTCTTGAAGCATTTATAGTATAGTCTATAAAATAAAGAAATAAAATTATCAAATTAATTTTGATAGGTAAATTCTAAATCAGTAACATCAACAACAATCTGACAGACAGACATACACAATTTTCATTGCAATTGTCATTACATGGGATCACATCTGCTCCACAAGTGATCCAGGAGGGTCTCCTCTGATGACACTTATCAATCAGTAAAAGAAATTATTCCAATTGGCACAGTGATTTGTTGTCGGTACAAGATTGCAATATGATGTAGTCGTTAATATAATACCAACTTGTTCTGGAATTATATACACTGGAGAGTAGGTACCACAAGATTGAGGACATGCATCCATTCAATATAACCAAAAGCAATAGGTATCAAAATTCCACACATTAAAAAGCCCAATCAAAGTTTGCCTCTATATTCAAGTTATGCTAAATACAAGGTTTTTAAAAGTTTTACCTCAGATGACCTTTGACCTCCACTAAAACCAATAGTGCTCATGAACTTACTATGAAGGTCATACATACCAAGTTGATACTTAATCAAAGTTTGCCTCACCGATTATAATGTTTAGGTTTCTGAATTTGACCTCAGATGACCTTTGACCTCCACAAAAACAACATGGATAATCTACCTCCCATGATAGTCCTAAATATCAAGTATGAGCTCAATTGAGGTTTTTCTTATCAAGTTAAAGTAGGAATCAGACTTAATATTTCGATTTTTCGTTGGGTTATAGTTGGGTAGGCAGGCAGCAACTTTGTTCCTCCTAGAACACTATCGCAAATAGAATAAGTGTATTCATCTGTACTCCAGTAAAATAACAAATCAAATCAATATTCATAAACTTGTCCATTAAAGCACTATATAAAGTACTCACCCAGGGGCACCACTCACCCCAGGGGCACTACTGAACCATGGGGCACTACTCAGTACTCACCCTGGGCACTACTCGCCCCAGGGGAACTACTCGCCATGGGGGCACTACTCCCCCTGGGGGAACTACTCCCCCAAGGAGGCTACTCTCCACAAGGGCACTACTGTGAGGGTAGTACTCACTCTGGGTTACTACTCCCTCTGGGGCACTACCAGTACTCACTACAGGGGCACCACAATGCCACATGCCCCGAGGCACTACTCGACCTGAGGGCACTACTCGCCACAATGGCACTACTCGCCACAGGGCACTACACACCTGAGGACACTCCTAGCCCCCAGGGCACTACTCACCCCAAGGCTGTGGTTTAAAGTCATATCCAACCCAGGATCATGGGCTGTAGTTAGTCATACCCAGGATCATAGGCTGTAGTTTGACATCATACTAACCTTGAATATCGTACAAGTTTCTTCACTATAACTGTCATCTGTGCAGGACAATTGGTGTTCTTTGAGCAACGTCGCTTGTCTGCAGTTACTGATTTCGGGTCGGTTTTATGTTGACAACGATAAACTCTCTGTAAATATAGCATAAAATTATTGTACAGTAACAAGAATTTAAATATAATATACTCAACAAAATCCTGTACCCATAAATTTTGTACACAAATACAATTTTCAAGTTGTACATTTTTCCATTGTGCATACTAAGTTTCATGGGCTGTTTGATCTTGTGTAGCCTACCCATCAGTCTCTGCTTGGTTACTGGTATATCATGTCACTCTCTCACAGAAAAAAGATTCTTGGTATGTTCTGATATCCTTTAACATGATAAGGGCTAAAATAGTCTCATGGTATGAAATTAATAGGATTATTACATTAAATGTAAAATCCAGAAAATCACAACTTCAGGTAAGCAAATTTTGCATGGAATTTTATAACTCATAACTACTGTACATGGAAATATTTTGTTTGTCAGAATTATAAGCATTATAAATACACTTTCTCGGCAGTACCAAAATGGGAGGGACCAAAATTTAAGAGGGTGGGGAGGGGGGTGGATGTCAAACTTTTAGAACAAAAGGACACAATTATACTTTAGAAATATTGGTAGGGTGGCCAAACTCTGGGGGTGGGGGGAGTTTTGGACTTGCCCCATCAGTAATTACCCCATCAGTAAATGATGAGAGTAAGCTTGATGTCTTTCTTCATAAAGGCCTTAATAAGAGTATATTAAAAATACATTGGCCAACAAGAATATCTAATGAAGGATAAGAGAGAAAGCTAATATAGAGGCATTGAGCGTTACAATCAAAAGACGGAGATGAAAATGGTGTGAGCCATGTCTTGAGAATAAACAGAAATAACAATGCCAAGATTGCAATCACATCGACACCAGATGGCAATTAGCTAAGAAGGAGAAGACCGAAAGAGACCTGGAGGAGAACAGTGGAAATGGAGAGATCCAATCTTGGTCTACAGAGTTGGACAGCAGCAGAACAGAGAGCAAGAGGCGGGATAGGATAGAGCAGGCTGATCAAGAGGCCGGATAGGATAGAGCAGACTGATCAAGAGGCCGGATAGGATAGAGCAGGCTGATCAACGGCCCAATTCTTCACGAGGAGAGAAGGCACTAAGTCGAGTCATCAGTAATTTATCAAGGAAAACTGTCAGTGTCAATCCTGCAAATATTTTATGTATGAAAATGTTTGTACCTTAAAGACATTCTTCACCATTTCAGTTTCAGGATATGTTTCATATGTAGGAAGAAGCGTGTTGAGAGATTTAGAAATCAAAGTTGCATTTCCAGTCCAACACAGCTTCCTTCGTTGAGTATGGAAGGCGAATCCTTGCAGTGAATTGTTCTTCATTATCCAGTGATGGTAGTTTCTCAAAATTTGTGACTTTACATGGACTTCTGGTAATATTTTCTGAAATTAAAAATAAAACTTGTAAGTGTAAGTATAATACATTGCCAAGGTGACAGCTGAAACAAAAACACATAATCTTATGATGGGCTTAACTTGTAATAGTGTTTTCATGTTCGCACATTTCGTACAAATTACAACAAATTGAGCAAAAACTTTGTGGGAGCAAGTCCACTGTTTGCCCACTGGCATGCACGCCAGCAGTACTCGAATTACGGACTGGAGTTCGAGTACGGGTTCGAGTACCGTACAAGTCTGATGATTATATGCCAAGCCTCGGCCGAATTGTTTGTTAATGAACACAGATACAGATAATGATGTTTCTAGTATAATGATCTATCAAATAATGCAGTATTTATATAGATGGCTTTCTCTCCCTTTTTTAGAGATCGGGTCAAGCCACAGCCCCTGGATGATTCGAAATGTAATGACCCACATACTAGGTTGTGGTCACACTCACATATTCTAAATTAGGCTTAGGCCTAGAGCCAGAAAGTCTTCTGACAATGGCAGGTCCCTTATAATATTCCTCTCCATAACTCCTGATTTCAAACACAGCCATGACGGCATAGGGTGGCCAACTTTTAGATGGGTAGCATACTAGTGAAAACTTCGATCTAGACTTTTGTGATTTACTTTTGTGATTTAGTGTGTACAAGTCAATGGGGCTTTTAATAGGCGTACGCTACCATAAGCCTAAATAAACCAGTGTGAAGTTAGATACTTATTCCGTTACTTATTAGATGGATGTAACAGGGTCACAAAAACTTTGGGCCCTAATCAAGACCAGAACGCCTTGGACCAACTAATCAATGGGTCATATGAACAATAACAATGTAGATGAGTACTATCATACGTCATGCCCTGTCCAAAGAGTGCTTGACCAATTTAAATGACCACTACATCATCACTTCTTAAATTAATGTAACCAGACCACGAAAAAGCTTTGGGCCCTAATCCATACAGCACGCCTTCGATCACCAAACCGATGGGTAACATGAACTCTAAGAACATTGTAGAAGAGTACCATAATGCGTCTTGCCCGGTCCAAAGAGTGCTTGACAAATTTAAATGACCACTAAATCATTACTTATTTAATGTGTGTAAAGGGACCACGAAAAAGCTTTGGGGCCTAATCCATACAGCACGCCTTGGATCACCAAACCGATGGGAAAAATGAACTCTAAGAACATTGTAGAAGTGTACCATAATGCGTCTTGCCCGGTCCAAAGAATGCTTGACCAATTTAAATGACGGTCACTACATCATCACTTCTTAAATTAATGTAACAGGATCACGAATAAAAAGCATTTTGGCCCTAATTAAGACCAGAACACCTTGGACCAATTAACCAATGGGTCATATGAACTCTTAAGACAATGTATAAGAGTACCACAATGTGTCTTGCCCTGTCCAAAGAGTGCTTGACCAATTTAAATGACCACTAAATTATTACTTCTTTAATGAATGGACAGTACCACAAAAAAGATTTGGACCCTAATCCATTCAGTACGATTTGGATCACCAAACAGATGGGTATTAAACATGAACTCTAAGGACATTGTAGAAGAGTACCATCATGCGTCTTGCCCGGTCCAAAGATTGCTTGACCAATTTAAATGACCACTAAATTATTACTTCTTTAATGAGTGTAACAGGACCACGAAAAGCTTTGGGCCCTAATCCTTGCAGCACGCCTTGGATCACCAAACCGATGGTTAACATAAACTCTATGGACATTGTAGAAGAGTACCATAATGCGTCTTGCCCGCTCCAAAGAATGCTTGACCAATTTAAATTACCACTATATCATCACTTCTTAAATTAATGTAACAGGATCACGAATAAAAAGCATTTTGGCCCTAATTAAGAACAGAACACCTTGGACCAATTAACCAATGCGTCATATGAACTCTTAAGACAATGTAGAAGACTACCACAATGTTCTTGCCCGGTCAAAAGAGTGCTTGACTAATTTAAATGACCACTAAATTATTACTTCTTTAATGAATGGACAGTACCACAAAAAAGATTTAGACCCTAATCCATGCAGTACGATTTGGATCACCAAACAGATGGGTATTAAACATGAACTCTAAGGACATTGTAGAAGAGTACCATAATGCGTCTTGCCCGGTCCAAAGAGTGCTTGACCAATTTAAATGACCACTAAATCATTACTTCTTTAATGAGTGTAACGGGACCACGAAAAAGCTTTGGGCCCTAATCCATGCAGCACGCCTTGGATCACCAAACCGATGGTTAACATGAACTCTAAGAACATTGTAGAAGAGTACCATAATGCGTCTTGCCCGGTCCAAAGAGTGCTTGACCAATTTAAATGACCACTAAATTATTACTTCATTAAATGAGAGTAAAGGGACCACGAAAAACTTTGGGCCCTTATCCATGCAGCACGCCTTGGATCACCAAACCAATGGGTAAAATGAACTCTAAGAACATTGTAGAAGTGTACCATAATGCGTCTTGCCTGGTCCAAAGAGTGCTTGACCAATTTAAATGACCACCAAGTTATTACTTCACAAAATGAGTGTAAAGGGACCACGAAAAACCTTTGTACCCTAATCGATGCAGTACGCTTTGGATCACCTAACCGATGGTTAACATGAACTCTAAGGACATTGTAGAAGAGTCCCATAATGCGTCTTGCCTGGTCCAATGAGTGCTTGACCAATTTAAATGACCACAAAATAATAACTTCTTTAATGAGTATAATGGGACCACGAAAAAGCTTTGGGCCCTAATCAATGCAGCACGCCTTCGATCACCAAACCGATGGTTAACATGAACTCTAAGGACATTGTAGAAGTGTACCATAATGCGTCTTGCCTGGTTCAAAGAGTGCTTGATCAATTTAAATGACCACTAAGTTATTACTTCACAAAATGAGTGTAAAGGGACCACGAAAAAGCTTTGGGCCCTAATCCAAGCAGCACTCCTTGGATCACCAAACCGATGGGTAAAAAGGACTCTAAGAACATTGTAGAAGAGTACCATAATGCGTCTTGCCTGGTCCAAAGAGTGCTTGACCAATTTAAATGACCACTAAATTATTAATTCTTTAATGAGTGTAACAGGACCACAAAAAAGCTTTGGGCCCTAATCCATTCAGCACGCCTTGAATTACCAAACCGATGGGTAACATGAACTCTAAGGACATTGTAGAAGAGTACCATAGTGCGTCTTGCACGCTCTAAAGAATACTTGACTAATTTAAATGACCACTAAATTATAACTTCTTTAATGAGTGTAACAGGACCACGAAAAAGCTTTGGGCCCTAATCCATGCAGCACGCCTTGGATCACCAACCGATGGGTAAAATGAACTCTAAGAACATTGTAGAAGAGTACCATCATGCGTCTTGCCAGGTCCAAAGAGTGCTTGACCAATTTAAATGACCACTAAATTAATACTTCTTTAATGAGTGTAACAGGACCACGAAAAAGCTTTGGGCCCTAATCCTTGCAGCACGCCTTGGATCACCAAACCGATGGTTAACATGAACTCTATGGACATTGTAGAAGAGTAACATAATGCGTCTTGCCCGGTCCAAAGAATGCTTGACCAATTTAAATGACCACTACATCATCACTTCTTAAATTAATGTAACAGGATCACGAATAAAAAGCATTTTGGCCCAAATCAAGACCAGAAAACCTTGGACCAATTAAGCAATGGGTCATATGAACTCTTAAGACAATGTAGAAGAGTACCATAATGTGTCATGCCCGGTCCAAAGAATGCTTGTCTAATTTAAATGACCACTAAATTATAACTTCTTTAATGAGTGTAACAGGACCACGAAAAAGCTTTGGGCCCTAATCC
>JAAAKB020254640.1:0-10594 GCA_010014835.2 Apostichopus leukothele | reverse complement strand
TGAAATATATCTAATACATGCAACATGTTCTTGTTAACGATCCGTTTGATAACGCACACTTTTGGTGGTATTAACACAGTAATTTAATTTTCAGCTTACACAGAAAGCGGAAAAGAGGTTTCATCTTCACAGTCATCTTCTGTGCCTGTTACGGAGAGATACCTCGACGATACAGCAAAAACTACATTTAGTGTGGCCCAGGATCCAGTTTCTCCATTACGTAGGACCACTTGGTCACAGCGAACCTCGAATAAAATGTCAAGCGAAGCCCCAACCTCAAATGATATGACAACAGGCAACCAATATTTTACAAGCTCAGCTATTTCAACTTCTCCCGTTACATTTGGAGACGGTAAAATTAATGACAGTGCTTTCCATATTTCTGAGTTTATTTAGTAAAAAACAAATATAAATACATATTGAAGGTTTCAGTGCATATTAGGGTTAATCGTTTCTGGGGTAGAGGGCAGAAGTGAGTGGGGCGGTTACTTACGATTTGAGTTTACTTATCAAAGATTATCTCTCTTTCGCTTGATTAATTAGACTAAATATAATAATATTGAAGACACTCAGAAAGTCATCGTTTCTTATAAATAATTACTATAAACACTTCCTGAAAAGATTTCGTAACAGATTTTAATTGATCTAATGGATAAAAGGCATTACTTGGAGTCTCAGTCTGTTTTGTTGCTTTCATGCCATGTTCGTTTGCTCCTCATTATGAATGAAGTACACAACTAAGCTCTTATTATGGTAATATAGTACCTAAACATTGGTGAACAAACTATGGTTTACTTTCACATGGTCTAGTTTCCTTGGTACAAATACGTACTAAGTTTGTTTTTGTTTTTCTTACTTTTGAAGCATGTAAAACTTGGTCGAGTTACAATGGTCATGAATATTGCGTGAGCGATTTCCTGAAGTCATGGGAAGAAGCCGATACAATCTGTCGTTCGTTCTCAACAAGCTCTCATTTAGTGTACATTGGATCGTCGGAAGAGCAAACTTTTATCGAATCAATCATCGTGACAGGAATTTCGACGCCTTCAGTTGAGTTTTGGCATGGGATAAATGACAGAGAAACAGAAGGTAATTATCAACATTATATGGCAATGTTTCTACATGATATATTGTGAGTCTATTGCTTTCCATTTAGAAATAATCTTAATATACATTCACCGAGATGATCTTCGGTTAAATTATATTTGATGTAGTTTCTCACAAGTTTACCAACTGACTGAGTATTTCTAAGGATTTGAATAATATTGATCAGTCCAAACCATCCTATTTGATCTTTGAATGCAAAACTAGAGAAACTAGTAACTTCGATTCTGAACCAGGTTTGGGTTAATATTTTCATAAATTAAATAACCTATTAGTAAAACCCTAACGAACGTTTCGGATTCAGTGATTTGCATTTTATTAAGTTAAGGTGTCTTTTAAATATCGAATTTTCAAAGATCAACGCCGAATGCTCTTGCAAGTTATACGGTATACGGTATACTAAAAATCCGGTTGTATTTTACTTCTTAGCGACAGACCGAATGCCGAGTGGCACTTGTTCATTTTAAAGGGAAAAATTAAATACATTCTTAAGCATATAATTAAAATCAAATTTCAAATGATTCAAGATATTATCTCAGTTCTTCATCACTTTGTTGAGACGTTACCTTTTTCTTCATGATAACGGGGCGTTTGCGCTAACATGAGGCGATGTACCAGTACAAATGTTTTCTCTGTTTTATACCAGAGCTAAAAGGACGATAAAAATGCACGATAGCTCGCACAGTCTAGCAACATACTCAATATGAACTCATATCCGAATGATGCAGAATTACGTATGTACTTAAGAAATTAACGGGCTAGCGTGTTCGTTTGCTAGAATTCTGGGAACCAAAAATAAAATCATACTTGTCTGAGTAAACTTAGCAATGTAAAGAAGTATCAAGTGTGGTAAACATAATCGGACGGACACAATTTGTGGCACTTTAGACTAAATGTCAAAATAATTAACATTTTAATTAGAATTTTTTCCCGTTTATTAAACCAATTGTTTCGATAGGTTCTTGGCGATGGGGAGATGAGCTTGCCACTTATATACGGATACAAACGGGCGACACAGCAGATGAACTGGCAACTGGGACGATTCCTGATAATTTGGAAGACTGCGCGACGATGGATTTGATCTCTGGTTCGATTTGGACGACAAGAGATTGCTTGCTGCGATACAACTTTATTTGTGAAAAAGATCCAGATCCATTCCCCTACAGCATCAGCGATGCTAGCACTCGAGAAAGTTCCACAATTTCGATTGATGATACCACAATAATCAATGACATGGTACAGACTACGAATGAAGCATCCGACGTGCCGTGGATCGCTTTCTTAGAATTAAACATCAGTCCAATAATAGAGCAAGACAACAGAATATCCGTGTTTGCGCTAGATGCCAATAACTGTATGAATTTTACGGTTTTTGTTTAATTTTCACTTTTCTTCTTTATTTTGCTGTCACATCATATTCTTAGCTTTTGGTAGGGTATATTACGATTATTATTGTTATTAGTTATGTCAATTTATTTTGCAATCAACCTGAATGCCACTACATTATAACTACTTTTTAATAGAGTATTATAGAGCATATAAGCTACGCTTCTATCATGCTTGATACTATTGCCGATTTGAATTTAACCAAGACAATTACTGTAACATAATAATAGTAAATAATTATAGTAAATAATAATAGAAATCAAGGAACTGGAACGAGAAGCCTTGGTACTTTAAAAATATACACAAATTTAACTCGTTATCTCTTAAATCTGAAGAAAGCAAGAATTAGGCAATCAAGTTAAACCTAATAATTGTCGTTTCTGTTCACAGATTGCCTTCATCTATCTGAAAGGATTGGGAGTTCTTACTGCTTCAGTAATTCCGCGTTGTCATGGGAAGCATCAGCGTCAGTCTGTCAATCATTTTCACCTGCTTCACATCTTGTTCGTATTGATAATTTAGAAGAACAGGAGTTCCTATCGACAACAGTTTTACTGGATTCGACGATGAATCATCCCCACTGGATCGGTTTAAATGACCTCGACGTTAAAGGTATTGTCCTTAAAAATGAATTTCAGTGATAAATTGTTTGCCTACATTAAACGACATTAAATGTTCCTACAAATCTGAAAAGTGATGAGGACGCATGCTCACTAAGTTGCAACAACCCTCCTGCCTATACTTAGTAATATCCCATTCTGCCAACTTAGAAATAATGTTTGAAACAAAGGCTTGTTTACTTTTCTCTTTCCTTTGCTTTCTCCTCTTTCGTATTTCTGGAGGAGACTGCGCGTGTCTAGAAAATATTTAATGATAAGCTGTGATAACTTTCTGCACAATCAATATTAATATTTTATTTCACATTGAATGCCATCCCAACTGCGAATCTGGAGACTACCAAATCGATGTTCAAAACTTAAAGCTATCCTTATGTCTTCCTTCGTACACATTTTATTAAGCATATACTGACAATTTTGACAATTATGATTCAACAAGGAATGATTTTAATGGCAATGATACAAATATTATAAATGTATAATAAATGGCTTTCTTGTTGTTATTTTAAGGTATCGATTATGAATACTTTATATTGTGAGGTATTTTATTCTTGTTGGTTTGCAGGAGCATGGATTTGGGTAAATGATGCAGTGGGGAAAAGGACTTTTTTCAATTGGAGTGAATTTCAACCGAGTGAGGATAGTCTAAAAAACTGTGCCATTCTGGGAGCCGTGGACGGACTTTGGTATAATTTTGAATGCAGCGTCAAATATAATTTTATATGTGAACATAACATTTAATAGGTCCCTGCCCGTAGATGTGGGGGTGGGTTAATACGGTTAATTGTGACCACATTTGTCTGCGTTCATTTTTCTTTCCGGAATCGATAAATAAATCCAAAGTGAAATGTTGTAAACATTGTATGAAAATGTGGTTTCCCGGCTATTACATTCAAACTAAATCCAACTTATTACTGATTTCCTCTTTGGTATTAAAATATGACCATCTTTGATAACATTATTGGTATTATGTGTAGTGCAGAAACGTGTAGTTACTATTATGCTATTTTTTATAATGCTCAGTTTGTCAGGAGTCCGATTGTATGATGTGCAAAACAGGAGACTGAAAGATCTGAGAGATGATCTGTAAAATTAATCAACCATAATAAAACAAAATATTAACTTTTGGAGTATATTTCTATACCCCTGTAGGTTCACCCCTCTCCCACAAAAGAATATTTTGATAATTTAACAACTGATCACTTGTGGGGTTGGTTATGCAATTGTGTTAACTTTTGCAATTTTTCTGGTCCGTGGGGTTAAACGATAACGAACTTAAGTTGAATAAATCGTACCCAATATCGTGTAAAATATTTGGCTAACTCTTTTATAGTGTAAAAGCCACGTCAGTTGGTGTCAACAGGTGACAAAAACAAACAAAGACACAAATTCTGGCTCAATTTCTAAAGATCTACAGATGAGGACTTTTTCAGGAAATTTGGATATATCCCTGGTGAACGTTCGAATAGGTATCACACTACGAAAATGAGGCATGTAGAGTAGACGTTTGTATAGATCGATAGCTAAACTAAAAGGTAACACAGATATTATTAACAGTAAAAAAATATTCACAATTTTGAGAGTAACATTTGAAAAATAAATTTTTTTTTTTTTGTTAAACATATATTTCCTTAGAACGGAATGCATTCTAACGTCATTTACGAGGGTACAAGAGTTTACGTAAACTTTTAGACGATCTAGATGTTCAATTTTACTCGTGGATCGTGTTTTCGTTGTGTTCTCTATGCTCTATTTCCTTCTTATGTCTTCAAGGAATCATGATATTCTATTCAGAAGTAAATAGCATTGGGTACTCTATTTTTTTTTAATGAGAGTTATACGCAGAGTGGGTGAAAATACTTTACATTGATAAGCTTCACATTTGTAACTTTCCGATTGCTATTTCCAAAGTGTATCATTTTTTTGGTATAGTTCTCTGGAATTTGTGTAAATTACTTATGAGCTTACGGGTACAACTATCCCATCGTTACAAGTAGGATACCTGCTACTGTTTTGCCAAAGTTAGCCTTTAGCCTAAGGTTCTCTTCTTTGACTGTTAATAGTGCTTCGAAAACATTGTTTAAAATAGAGGGCATGGAAAGAAAGTGACTACCACAAACTGACTTTACTTAGTCTACCTGTCGTCATCAAGAGGTAATGAAGAATACTAAACTGTAACACATGGTCTATTGGCAATCTATGGTTTAGTGGCATGATGAAGAGTTCATTGTTTATACCTCTCGCTATACGGAGAAGAATTTTTTTTAATATAAATGAAAGAATCCACTTAAAATACCGGTAGCCTATATTTTGTTAAGTTAAACGGAATGTTGTTTTGTGAAATAATACATGCAAGTCGTATTTACAATACGTATAATGCATAATGTGATTTTGTTAAAGTGAAATGGAAGTGATGTATATTCTCTTGCTGTCCAAACTTCATTTGCAAAAGGAAAATGAGATAAATAAATTAGGTGGCAAAATACAAATCCTGTGCAACTTTTTGAACGTGTTATTTGTATGTCTGTATCGAGTAAATTGATGGAGATAATGTTTGCACTTTTATGATCGCAATCTGCAAGAAATGCTTTTTTTAACTTCTAGAAAAGAACTTTATAAATAGTAATGATCGATACTTTAAAATAGTTTTTTGTCAACGACCGTAATATAACGTGGCTTAAATTACAATATGGTTCTGTTAAGAGCCAGTTTTAATAAACGCAAAGAAATATTATGTATAAGGAGAGCAAGAAGAATGCAAAAACAAACAAAAAATTCTTGTTTCCAACTTGTACGGCAAACTATCGATTGAGTAAAGAAAAAAAAACATTTTTTGTCAAAGAAACAATTTTTTTATCATAATATTAATTCTTTTCAAGTCTAGAAATTTTTTTCTTTTAGATTGGTACGGATGACAGATTTAAATTAGCAATACAGTGCAGTCAGGAACAATTGGACATTGCACGATCCTTTCGCCATTGTTTCTATTGTGTGTACATTTTCTATATAAAATAATTTTTCGTCGTACATCGACAGTCGTAAACATGGTCACGCATTACCATGTTTGATTAACGATAGGTAAAACGAAATAATTTCAAATACACATGAGGAAGTACATTCTGAAGTGTTACCCGTTCCTTTTTAATTGAGTAACCAGCCCAATTTAACCGCCGTAGACGTTTTAGCCCAACAGGCCAACACTAGCGAAATGAGAAGATGAATAAGACGGTCTTACTGTGTTGGATGATGCTGTTCGGAAACAATTTGAGGATTTCTTGCGGATATGGTAAAGTATTCCTGAGTTATAACGTTGCTTTATAGTATCTAGTTTTGAAGAACATCTTCAGTCACCGCTTTAGATCATATATTTTTACTTTACAGTTTTTAGTATTCACGCAAAATTCGATAACTCGGAGTGAACTATGTAATATATTTAAGTGTCGACAACTTTTCTACTGATCCGTATTAGTTATTCTGACTTTCTTGTGTTTAATACATATCATGAACTTTGCGCCCCACATATTGAATGCAAATAGTATTTATTTTTCTATTTTGTTTTTGTTATGCGTACTTTTGTCTTTACTATTGACTTTGCGAGTCTTTGTTATTAGCATCAGATGAGTCACAATCAAGAAAATCTGAATAACTGATAGATATCACATTAATATCCTTTTTTGTTTGATTTTTGCGCAAAACCATTATGTGTGGGTTGTAGACCCCACCCTCCATTTCTAAACCATGCAAATAAAAAAGTACTCACTTGCAAACAAATGTATGTCGACCTAATTTCTAGCCTATATATGCCTTAGAATGGACCATTTCACTTCTGAAATATTAATGTTTCTCTACATCGGAGTCGGCCTAACTCCTCAGGGCCATACCCCTCAGTTCTTAAATTCGTGGATCCGCCCTGTGTTATACTCTAGTTGTAGCAACTTTTGATGCAAAGTACAGTCAGGTTAGCTGGCAATAAAGTACTTAAATTTACCAAAATTGTAAGAGAAACAAGAAACTTAGCCTTAGAGCCAAAGTTGTGTACCTAAAACAGACTCAACAATACGGGTACTACATTAAATATACAACCCATAATCTCTGTCCTTCATTAAACGGTTAATAAAATCGCAATCAATGTAAGTTAGATCATAGACATGTATTCAATTTTGTGCAAGTATTATATATCTTGGGTAGACTGGCAGCTGTTTACACCGACTGAAACTGCTGTTATAATAAAATTCTGCATTACCTATCCTAGCCTTCACCACGATTCTATTTGGTTAATCAAGGGAGTGGGATAGAACATAGACACTGAATAAGACTCAGTCCTCCCCATCAGACATACTTGTGAAAATATGTGTCTTCAAGTGAAGAGGTCTAGGTGGAGGGGTGGCCCTTCCCCTTTGAGAAAGTTTGGTAACATGGAGGATTGATTTGAAGCCGACAAAAATATTTTAACGACAACCTTAGTTCAAAATTATAATAAGTGTACTCTTCAATATAAAACGCAAAAATAACTGTTGACTCTTTTCTTGATCATTGATTTTAAGATGTTAAATTTTGCCGTGCGATAAGTCGGGTGGACTGTCAAGGAAATGCACATTGGGTTATCGACTCACATCCGTCCAACTGTAACGTCATAATTCCAGGAGGTCATAGCACTGGAACCACGGACGCAACCACGACAAAATGGTGTCTGGATGGATCGCAATTTCTAATGAGTAAAAAGGAGAAAGATGGTAAGAAAAAATGTCTGAAAACGCTGGTTCCACGAACACATAATATATCATTTATCATTACCTGGATTAATACAAAGAAAACAATGAACATTTAGTTGAGCCACCACAAACAAAGTTGCCATTTTGATCATTAAAGTTTCGCTTTCGATGAATATAAGAAAACAACGAGAGGTACATTGTTTTTTTTCTCCAATGTTTGTAACATTTCCTCTCTTCCACTTAAAGATAACATATCTTACTTAGGTTACTGTACAATGTCCGGATATATTGACATTTGACCGGAAACTACAGATTAATTTCCCGTGACGCATAATGTACTTAGTTTGAAATATTTGAAAACAAGAGATAACTATTTCTATCGATGCATTACATGTTATCTGGTTTAATGTTTTATCTGCATCTCATTGTGCTTTGTTAAAATTCAGAGCCAGGACCGTCACAGGCGCAGGGAACTAGCTCAAGCGATGAATACCCCACCCGACTGCCTACTGTAGCCACCACCGTTACTTCTAATGACATTACGCTTACTACACCGAGGCACCAAATCAGTAGAAGTGACAACACATCTCATAAGGGTGATTTCACTGAAAACATCGAACCTTTTGCGACGACAAATAATGTTGTTACTAACAATACTAAGATACTGTCAAACTCATCGATGCCGTTAACGGATTCATCCTTGCCCGTTGTTCCTTCTATATCTTCTACTGAAGACGGTAAGTATTTCTTTGCAATTCTTTGCAATTAACTGATATTACGCATATCCGTGAATATCTCTGTTAATAATTACCTAAATTCCGAATATGTACCTAACAGCGTTGTCACGAACTCCTCAGCATGTGTCAACAAGCAATACACCTAACTCGAGCAGTGTTAACGAAGTCAGCGAGTAGCGCAACTACCTCGAGCACTGGTGCATGGTTACTTACTCATATGTCGTTGCCCATCCTGCTTTGAATCACATATGTCAGCACAATCTCACAGTGTTGATACTTTAAGTACGTCAAATACCTATGATCTCTAGTTTCCTCATTTCTTGGAAATATAGACCATATCAATCAAATTTATGTTGAAATGTACTCCCCTTTTCACAAATTGGTTGTTGATTACTGCTTCTTCTTTCTTGAAGGAGTAAAACCTTCGGAACACTGCTTCATATAATGGTACACACATGAGAAGATCATATCAGACAAACCTAGGGTTAATAACGTGTTATTTCATTTGTGGAAGTAATATGTTAACTAGGCTAACTGATGATATGCTTCTGTAGAGGGAATATAGGACGAAGACAATTATACATGAAATATCTTGAAGTTCACGAGATAAGAAAACGTTTTCAGGTAATAAAGTTCATTAATTATTTGACATGTCTTCCAACTTATTTCCTACTCGATATCTCAACGACTTGCCAAAATTAGGCAATTCACTAATGAGATTTGAAACCTAATTGTTTCAGAGACCATTTATCAGATGCGAATTAAACATACGTCTCCTGATGTGAACACGCCGTGAGAATGGTCAATACATACGCCTGATTAAATGTGGCCAGTCCCCTTTTGTTAGAACTGCGGGGTTTGGCCATTCAATGGCTGATAAAGGTAGGAAATGGTTTGTTGCGCAGTTTGGGCTATTGATGCTATCATGCATGACATTCAAATGGAATTCAAATGGAATGACTTTCAACATTTATGTTCCGAACACTTTACTATTGTAACACCACTTCCGGCAATGGATTAAATCAGGATGGACCACGGGCAGGGAATCAAATTAGAAGTAGTTATGGCGCGCAGAGACAACACAAACGAAACAATAGGCTAACAGAGTATTCAGCGTTTTCTTTTCTATAATTACTCAATTCTCTGGTAGGAATTAGAATCAATCCAATGTACACTTCAATTAGAATCAACACACAAAATATAAAGGCATTTACAGTCCCAGATGTAAATATGATAATAAATCAAAACTCCGTGGTCCTTTGGTCATCAAGGTTCCCGAACGGTCAATACATCTGAGGTCTACACCTTACGTCACTTGGTACATATCCGTTCCTTCGGATACACAGTGCGTGTGCTAACGCTTAACAAATGTGGCACACCTTCCCTATGAAAATCCACAGTTAGAAAAACTATAAGCGCCAACTATAAACCAAAATGGCCGTCCGGTCCTCCGTAAAACAAATGGAGTACAGCTTCCCGACGAAATAAGCAGAAAAAATGTATGCCCCAACGATAAACCAATGGACGTCCGGTCATCCGTATATATGCAGTGTGTACGCTAAGGCTAAACAAATGCGGCACAGCTTCCCTACAAAAATCCAATAGAAAAAATATGCGCTAACGATAAACCAATGGCCGTTTGCTCCTCAGTATACACAGTGCATGCGCTAAAGCTAAACAAATTGGGCACAGCTTCCTTACGAAAATCCAATAGAAAAGCTGTATGCACCAACAATAAACCAATGGCCCCCCGGCCCTCCGTATACAAGGTGCATGCGCTAACGCTTAACAAATGCGGCACAGCTTCCTTACGAAAATCAGATAGAAAAACTGTATGCACCAACGATAAACCATTGGCCAACCGGTCCTCCGTATACACAGTGTGTGCGCTAACGCTAAACAAGTGGAGCACACACTTACCAATAGTTATCGCTCAGACCGCCGTCTCCTGCCACAATAGCTGTCGCCAGACACCCTTAATCCACTCTCATATTATTCTTCTCCAAGTCTCCTCTACTTCGGTTACTCGATGCGTCTC
>JAAAKB020254629.1:0-10594 GCA_010014835.2 Apostichopus leukothele | reverse complement strand
CTCCTACATTTTTCCCCAAAGTATACTATGAAATTGAAAACAAATTATTTATCTCTTAGCAACCTAATTGACCCTCGTGATGTATGTACCACCCCCCCTCCCTCTTGTCAGACCTGTTGCCAGGTAACCTGTCTGGGGAAATGAACATTTGTCACAGAAAATTTTGTTTGGAATGATTGAGCCACCACACTTACAGACATTGAACAGGAAGAAGTGTACAGAGCACTGTTGTATTATAGATTAAAATTATCTGTGGTCAGGTGGTTCAAATCCCATTCTAGCCAAAAATCTCCTGCTTAAAAATCTTTCATAATTTCCCCATCAGTTACAGTGTGTTGATTTTCTTACATATATACTAAAGGGCGACGTTTCTCTTAAAATCCCCTTCTCTGCCACTTGCTGGGTTTAATAAAATGAAAATTGGAATGATCCTGGGTTTCAAGGTACATTTCGTTATTCTCCCCTCTGGAAAGCACCCCACACGTTGCCAGAAAGGGGTTATACAGGTTGTATCAGTATCAGTAAATTGCTTCGTTCAGCAGCAATTTAAGCTCTGACAGTTCAAAGGTGTATTTAACAATAAAACAAGAAAAGAAAAAAAGGGGACAGATTCCTGACGTGCCTTTCCCATCTCTTTTATTGTCTGTGCAGAAAATGCCACCAAAACAAGACAGTTACATCATTTATTATGACAATGTAACTCTTCACGTTTCCATTACAAAAGTTCATAACCAAGAATATATATTATATTCCTCCCACACGACATTCGTTCCTTTAATACCAAACCTTCAGTAAATCACTGGATCATTTTCCAATCATGGATGATTAGTCTCCAATATAGGGTTCTCACAAGAAACCTATTAATAAGACGATTGTTAGTCGTAATGTTCCACGGTGAGGGAAGAGGGATTAATACCAAGCAGATCCCATTTAACCTACATGTTATCAACAAGAGCTGGTGAAGCAAGAGAAATGCAAGTTAAGAATACTAGTCATTACTACACATACAGAAGTATCATTTAATTGCTAAAGACCATATATGTACGGATTTTCTCTAACTTACATGAATTTTGAATAACCCATGTATAATAAGTTAAAGAAAATGTGTATTATGATATATGACATATATATGACATATATATGACATATATATGACATATGACATATATATATATGACATATATATATATGACATATATATATATATATATATATATATATATATATATTATGATTTCATAGCCATTGTTCCATGAAACTAGAAAGAGCTGATAACTCAATCTATTATGTTTAACTAACCTCAGCTGGTCAACTTTTCTTGTTTATATAGACAATCTTCTGCTCAATTTGATCATTAAAAACTGACCCAAACATTCACTTCACAGGCTCATCAAACTACAACTAAAACAACTGTAACCCCACCCGGCCCTTTTAACTTACACTCCCCAATGTATGACTCACAGAAACACATTACAAACAACAACAAGCATCTGTAGCAGTCTCTAGAAGAAACTGAAGCAATATTATCAAATTACGTACTAGTAACTATCACAGAAACAAGAAAATAAGAAAATGAAGAATCAAGTAATGAAGGACCAATCAGATGTTTACAATATGTTGAAGTTCAGTGGACAAACAAGATATACTGCCTTAAAAGTTGATTTGTTTTTTTAAAATCCAGGCCGAAGATTCCCTCCCTCACGAATGACCGGTCGTCCACATCGCGCAATGTTGGTATTAAGCAAATCGACCTCAACTGTGATAAAATTGTCCATGCTTGCTCATTCGACCAAACAAATCCACATTTATTGTTCCTTCAAAACTCTATCGATTCTTCCTCTCACTTAAAGTTCCTATCTTTTCGTCAGAGGATCAGTTAGCTTTGGCTCTCATCGTTGCCCTCTTAGATGTGACGGCTTGGAATCCTGATTTGATACTAGCGACCGAGCACCTCGACTGACAGCTCTCGCACTGGAGGAAGAAGAGGCGGTTCTCCTTGTGTAGGATGGTTTCCGAGGACCTGCACGTGTGACACGTCACATACTCTTCTGCGGGAGGGAAAAGGAAACATTCATCAAACTTAACATTTAAGAGGTCTAGAGATGGAGGATGCAGGAGGATTTAAAATCTTGGAGAAAGGGACATTTTAAGTCCAATGGGAGAGGGGTGAGGAGCTTGATTGGGTTCTCCGCACTTTTCACAAGACTAGGATACTTTTCAGAGGGAAAGCATCAGTCATCTACTTACATGAAGGAAAAATTCTCCCCTCGTACAATTCTTCAAGAGTTATAAACAATTCCACATGAAGTAACAAAACATTTCCAACAGACGTGCAGTACAACGACAAACGGCATGATTACAAATATTATTCCACTGGCTATGAGTACCAGCACAAGGTTCAACTGTGAGTACCCAGTACGTAACCTTTAATTAGTACCTATGAAAGATTTCCAAAGTATCCCTGAACAGCTGAGTATGAGCACAACACTCACTACAAGTAAGATTTCCACTATTAATGATCATCCACCGCTTAGAATCTTCTCAAAACTCGGAAATGAAGCATGAAAACGATGACACGTTCGATGTACTTACTGATGTATCGTCTTAGAACGTTTTCAATCTGCTTCTGTTGGAAACGACCTTTGATGATTAACATGTTCTGACCATCGATGGATCCGCTGGTTCCCAGCTCAGCCAAGAGAAAGGCTAGCAAATGTTCCGGCTGCCTGTGAAGCCTGTGATGAGGAAGAACAAAGGAGTAGTCGATCTACTAATGAACTGTTCTTAAATCGTAAAGGCATTAAAGACTCGCCCTAGACCGCGTGCCGCGCTCTGAATATGTTAACTTTGTGTCGCTTGCAAGTGTAGTTTTTTTCTTGTCGCTACAAAATGCAGACAGTAATGACACGTGATACCTTGTTATATTTTATCTAGACATGAGATGTCCATCGCTGCTATGTACATTGTGTTGTGGGTATTGACCGTAGCTGTACACTAGTGTCTAATAACCGGCGGTAGCAAGCTGTGTGTGTATTTTCTGGGATCGATGGTGGTGTTTAACACTTCTGTTACACCTCATTCGAAAACTAGGTCAGATAACCGGCATGAGACGTTTCTTTGTGCCCGAGTCTTCCCACCCTTTAAACACAGACAGGTCGCTGTAAATTCTATCAATGTTATCGCATACTGTTACCGATGTCAAGCAGAACAAATTTTGGAATTGAGTTGAAGCTTTATCATAAATACATAGCTGCTAAGTATTGCTAATGTATTGAGTGCATCCAACCCTGTGAATTTGTGCGCCAAGATTCATTCATATATTTCAGCTGTTTAAGAAACCTCATTTAATACTGATAATGCAACAAACCATGCCACAGAAGTCAATGAGAGTTAAGCATTGACTCAAAGCTAACAAACAGTCCATGTAATATATGTATCAGTAAACTATAGTAAATGTTAATTAGCATTTTATATGATTAAATATTTATGACCACGATTTTTGATCGCTAAGTTTGAACAAATTTTTGTATAATGTACTTTGATGTCATCCCATAACTTGTACTGACAGTATGAATGTCATATTTCTCTCAGATTCAGGTTTGAAACTGTTCATACTATCTGTACAGTTGCTTTCAAGCATGATATGGGAATACAGTATAGAAGATTAGGTCCTGAACTGCTTCTAGATTAGGAATGTAGTTGACAGCTGGTAGCTTGCTGTTTACCATGTAACTACACAAGCCTTTAAACACTGCATCATATTCCTATGTTAACTGTTTCCGAAGAGACGAGTCACTTACATTCTGCAAATATCGGAAAAGTTAACGAATGAGCTCTTCTTGGTTCCCACTCTGACGACCTGGGGTGGTTTCATGACAAAGCGTTTCTTGTCTCCAACCATGTCGGGATTCTTGGCCTTCATAATGTCAAACACTCTTGTCAAAAGCTGCATGCACGATTCAAGAAAAATAAAGAAGACTTTAGGAAGAGATGATCAATCAAAATTAGCATATAGTCTTTAAAACAATCTTCACTCCATGATTACACATGACTACACAGATATCTCTCATTAAGTTCCTTAAAGTAGTGTCATACCATATACTCTATAGCTTGCTCAGTTTAGTATTGTCTGAATAGCCGAGTGAATGTAAGAGGATGGATTTCTGCTTCATGCACACGCATGAATACAAGATCCACTGTTAATTTCTTGCATTTGCTTTCCTATCAGTATGCTCTTGACTCAAGAAAGGTTAAGGTTGTCCGAAGGGCTAAGTGGAACAAGTTAAACTCCTTAATACGTCAAGAATAGTAATATCTTCACATAAAACTCTCTAAGCACAGTGAGCCCCCAGGGTTACTTCACTTTCACAGGATGATCAATTTCATTATTAAAAAGTTATTTCAGACCGGTAGGAAAGGCAGCAAGTCTCAATAACTGTAACGATCCTTCATGAATAAACCCTATCGATTATGGTTTACATCGAAACATACTTCAAAGAAAGTCAACAACTAACACATTTGAAAGAGGCAGATATGATGGGACTACTGAAGTCAGAACTCACAGTCAGACTTAACTTTCCAGTCTTACTGTACATTCTTTATGTTTGTGTGTACAAATTAAAACTGTTCAAATGAATTTAGTACTTAGATGAATATTTACAGTCCATTCTCTACCAGAAGCTTATCAGTGTGTTGTGTTCTTCTCCGGACATAACAAGTATAAATGACTGTAAAAAGTTAGTCAAAAGTTCCGAATCATGTTTATAAAGATGGCTGATCACTTGCTCTGTATTGCCAATCTACAGTCTTTAACTATAATACATAACACAGTACATGGTAAAAACACTTTTAGCATATCCACCACTTCAATATAAGATACTTAATGATTACATGGCAAACAAATCAAGTACCTCATCGTATGTGTAATCTCTCTCTGATCCAGCCCAAGGAATTGCAGCTTTGATCCGTGCGTCAATGTCTTCTCCTTTAAAAGGCAAATCAAGAAAAACATTTAAAAAAAATAAATAAATGGAACAGTGGCCAACAAAAGGAATGGTTCTAAATATATTGCTTGTAAAACTAGAAGATAAATATCAGTTTGTCCCAGAAGGATTGAACATCTGCAGAATTTAGAATAGTCAGTACGTAAAGAATCGTCCCTGACAGAGTTGATGGTTACACCCTATCATCAATCAATCAACCCTGACATCAATCCACAGTGTCCAGGAAGAGTGCCTTAAAGCAGAATAACAGTTTGCCTTCTTTCCCTTCCATAATAGCTAGGTCAGCACACAGAAATTGAATATGACATTACATCAATATACTGGATGTTCGCTAGGCAGAAAAGGACCACTGTGTAGTGTATCAGGTTAAAAGATCCACAATGTCTTGAAACGGTTCGTTCTGACAATTTGAAAGGTATTGGGGCATTATGTAAGGATACATGCTACCTGATATCATACATAATACCACCTGACAAGTCACATGATTAACAACCCACCTTCCTCTTTCTGTTCCTCTGATTGTCCGTTGTTTAGAGCGTCTTCGATCGTCACTCTCTTCTTCTTTTTCTTCTTCTTCTTCTTTGAGAAGATGTCTTTATCTTCATCGTCGTCATCCTCAGCGGGAGGGGCGATTGTACTCTCGTTGGTTTCCTGTGTCGTTTCCTCAGTTGTCCCTTCATTATCCTGACAAATTGATCCAATAAAGCAATGTTGTGCAATATTTCAAACTCATTTACAACATGGCTTAAAGGGAGTGTGACTCAACCGTGTGAGCCAGTTCAGGGTAAAACTTTGACACTTAAAAAGGAGAAACCAAAAAAAAAAAAAGTTCTAAAATCTACCCACAATTTACTAAATATAAAAAAAAATTGTCACAGAGTGATGTGATATTTACTGATTCACATTGAACTGTGACATGTAATTTCCCAATTGAAGACAGGACTCTAAATGAAATGAACAAAATAAAAACCATATTACAAAACCAGCACAGGGCAGAAAACAGTGCTAGACCAAACTAGATTTGAGTATGACAGGAGAGAGAAACCCTGCTTTCGTGACAGGTTGTCTGCCCTCAGAACGGCAGCTTCCAAAGGAGGAAGAGAAAGGTGTACTAACACAGCAGTGAGTCAATAAACACACAGTTCTAAAAATATTACAAAGTTTTGGATGCATCCCTTTTTTTATGTACAGATAAGACCGGTAAGTAACAGAAATACAGGTATGTCAATAGAGTACAATGAAACTTTCTCCTTGTATCACTCTGTGCTCTATGGCGTTACACAACATGAGGAAGGAGAGAGTGAAAGTATTGGATTAATGACTCTACAGTCTACAAGCAAACTTCTGCAGTAAATCGGAGAATATCTTGCATGCAATGAAAACATGTAATCTTCAGATAACACAGGCAGACAATGTGGAATTACGACAAGGTCAAAACCATGTAGCAAAAGAGATGTAGCATGCTGAGATTGTAGTAATTCAAACTGTGACCACAAATCTCAGTAACCTGTGATGATACCCGTTAGGGTGCATAATTGCTACTACAGCCCTATTTCGTCTTCAGTAGGCCCATTTATTATATGTTACTTATATAGACCACAAAAAGTGTTGCTTACAGGTAATGCCTCCATCAGACCATCCATGTCAAAACGGGCCTTCTTCTTTTTCTTCTTCTTTTTCAACTTTGAGAAGTTGTCGAGATCATCATCTATATAAGGAGAAGTAGCTACCATTAAAGGGTTGTTTCATAAGGACAGTTCATGATATGTTTCCTAAATGTTTTGAATAAACCTGTTATACCAATTTTCAGAGAACCTCCCAATTATTTCTGAAAGAAAGATTGCAATTACTCAAACTCAAAGATACAGTCAACAGGTATTATTGATCAACAAATATGTTAATTTGAGAGCAGCTTATGACTTCACTAAATGTTGTCAATACAATCTCCTTGTACGAGTCGTGTATATCCAGAATCTTGTATCACATTTATGCATTAGAAAATGCATGGGAACTCCAGAACTGAAGCATGCAACTAGAACAAACACTTAAGTTGATAAGTTGCGATTGAAAGCAATAATGCACCAGTATGCAATTATTTCAGGCTCAAGGTTGAAGCTTTGAATTTTAAAAATGTTTTTTTCTCCTGCAAATTGATATTGGTAATGGATTGCCTTGAAGGGAAACTTAGTTATTTAAAACCAAATGCTGTTGTCTCAGACAAATGGTTAAAGGCCAGGGATGTTGGCTCACCTAAATCGGCTTTAGTGTTAGTCTCATCCTTAGTTTCCTCAGACGTCTCGGTCTTGTCTTCTTTTTCTTCTGACTCTGCAGGAGCACCATCTTCCTCTTGGTTGGCATCAAACTCCAAAGGAGTCTGCTTCTTTTTCTTCTTCTTTTTCATGGTTGGGTCAAATATCTTGAAATAAAAGGACAAGAGTCAACAGTCATACTCATAGGCTGTAGTTCCAACACAGGTACTGCATGATAAAATCTCCGAGCACTCAATTTAGACTAACTCTCAAAGGAAACACTTTTTGTCCATAGCCTAGCATTCCTCTTTCTCAAATACAGTACAGGTGATGATTTAGGCTTAACAAAGGCTAAGGTTGCCTAAAAAAGGTACAACTTACAAATACAAGCACAACAAGGGGAAATATGTAGGCCTAGGTCTACAGAGTCAGTCAGTTTTATGTTAGCCTTTTCCAACATACAATACTGTCAATGTAGGCTTAGCAGTTTTATACAGTGGAGTCTTATATTAGTGTTTAATAAAAGACAAAATTCAAAGACTTGATGCTGCTAGGCCTAGACGTGGCTGCATGAGATTAGGGGGAAGCCTCGCTTACTTACGTTGCATATGTCTTGGCCTATGCTTAAATTGATTTAACACTAGGCCTTGGGCAGCCACAGTATAGTGTATCCCCGTACTAAGATTACGACTAACAAGTAACATAAGGCTTGAACGATAAGGTTAACTCACCCCGTCATCTTCTGACATCTTGGAGAGTTATTCCAACGATTCAGAACTATAATATGAAAATTTCCGCGCTCTAAAGCTTTATTGACAACTACTTGGGTATTTTGAAATCTATGAACGGCAAAAATCAACAATCATCAACAATAGTTTAGATTCAAATGTGTCATTTGGCTGTTTCTGGTCTTTCTAAGCTGACGTTAGTGTGTATATATTGTAGCCTATATAGTAATGCGATTGTCTATTGCATCATGCACGTATTGTCACACAGTGTATTGTAGAAACTGCTACGCACCATGCCGCATTTTTGTCAAGAGTAAGTATGGAACGCCAAAAGGACTACATCCAGAAAGACAACGTTGGAAAAAAATATAAATTATTATGTTTCTGGTCTTTCTAAGCTGACGTAAGTGTGTATTGTAGCCTATACTATATAGTATTGCGATTGTCTATTGCATCATGCATGTGTTGGTAAAGCATCATGCGCGAATTGTGGGTCAGTGATTGTCTACTGGAGCTTCGAATCACCACGATTTTAGAGGTAGACCTAAGTTAATTATAGTTAGTCTAGATAAACAACATTATGCATCTTCCTTCCTAAGGTTTCTTTTTATTGCAAATGGCAAATTTCATTTGGGGTCCTGGGGGAGGACATTTATTTTCTTGGGAAGGGGGGGGGGGGCCATGTCAATGTATTAGAGTTGCCCGAGTAAGTTCCCGAACGATCCTTTTGGCTGTGGCCAGGGGCGTCAATCCGATTTGAAACGTGGGGGACGTAATCGATTCGAGTAATCCGGCCGTAAGTACTATCTAAGCGGAGCGCCACCATCGGTTGGCGCGTAGCGTACCAAGAAAATTTGAGATTTCAATGCTTGCCAGATCGATAGCAGCCATCTAATAGCGTGATTTCGGGAGAAATTACAAATTTGTCACTCAGGAAAGTTCATGCGACCTTCATTTCTCGTGGATTATTTCTTCTGTTAGTGATTCCAGTTGACAAATGATACGTTTCAGGATAGAATACCCCTAGTTTGTTCGAACCCATGACAACTAACAATCTGTGAATACATTTACTTCGAAATGGGCACATTATATTGCACCAAGTCGGTCAAGGAATGACCCCAGGGCCTCAGATATAGGCCTATAGCAGGGGTGGACAACCTTTTTGAATGAATGGGCCAGATTTTAGGAGTGAAAGATTGACAGGGCCGCGCCTAACCAACAACCTGCTGTTGATTTCAAACCTTTGATTCCGAGGACGTTCAAGCATGTCATACGCCATTATTAGTTTTAATAATATGCTGATAAGGAGGAGCCCAGATGGGAGTTAGTAGAGTGAGCTTAAATACGCCATACGTCATACCACGAACAACGTTTTAATGCCACCCGTGACACACTTCCAATGAAACTGTGTGCCATTTCCACATATCTCGAAAATTTCCCCAAACAACGAGACCAAATTAGAATCGGCGACGGATGTTGCATTTCCCTCTTAGACTGGTCGATTATTTACTTCGGAAGGAATGCACTTTCGTTTCTTGTTTGTGGGCAGTTTCAGTAAATTTTCAGTTCACATGTCTTCAAAGTATCATAAATGAACTCTTCCATAACCTGCCTATAGAATCGGCGACGGATGTTGCATTTCCTTCTTAGACTGGTCGATTATTTACATCGGAAGGAATGCACTTTCGTTCCTTGTTTGTGGGAAGTTTCAGTAAATTTTCAGTTCACATGTCTTCAAAGTATCATAAACGGGTTCTTCCATAACCTGCCTGGTCTTTTTGCTGTTGGTTCCTGTCAAGAAGTGAGACATTGCGGGTAAGTGTGTTAAATTTTTAACGTGCGAAGATTAGTTATAAATCATTTAAATTCAGTTACGTATAGCGCTTGGCGTGTGCACCCCTTGTATTTGCAACAGTTACTATTCCCTGGTATTTTCATAGTAAGGCCGTTTTTTTTTCTGTTACTTTGTTTAAGCCATGACCCTTTTCTCATATAGCAAGATTTATGCACACCGTGGCTGTTTGGGTTCGTGGTGGATAAGAAAGTATTGCATAATGATCAAATTTTGAGGGAGTTTCGGTGTATCCATCTACACTGTTCAAACTGAAAATTTGGCAACATCATATTTAAGTGACCAAGACAACATACTTCACATAAATATCTCATATAGCACTTATACCATTTTGCATGTACAAGGTTTGCTTGTATATCCTGTTCCAGAGTCCGACTCGCAAAGATATAAAATCTTATATGCAAAACAGAAATGAATAAACATTGCGAAAAATTCTCTGTACGTTTTGTAGTGCATGAAACATAAGTAGCGCCAAAAGGGAAAGAAAGAATCCTTGCTTTTACCGCGAGAGGAGGACTACTACAATGATTAAGTTAAAGCAGAATGCTACGGTGCTGGGCTAGGAGGAGGCCGGAAGGGCGTTACATCTTCCACATATTAGCCTGTTATTTACCTTTGATTCAACGTTTGAACCTTGAGTCGAAATTCCGTGTGTCGTATGGCAGTTGAGTGTCGTCTTTACACAGAATTAGATCAGACCTGCGTATTTTTAACGTGCAAACACTATCATGTATTTGTAAACAGGCACGTGGTGTGAGGGGG
>JAAAKB020254618.1:0-10596 GCA_010014835.2 Apostichopus leukothele | reverse complement strand
TTATTATTATTATTATTATTATTATTATTATTATTATTATTATTATTATTATTATTATTATTATTATAATTATTATAATTATTATAATTATTATTATTATTAAAATTATTAAAATTATTATTACTATGTATTTGATAGAGCGCTCTACAAAAGATCACAGCGCTTTACGCTGCCAAAAAAAAAAAAAAAAAAACACAAAGTAATCAGAGCATATACAGTGTTCTGAAGATGTAAGGCAAACATGAATATTAACGAACTAAACAAATACTTGAAAGACAAAACAATTCTGGTCTGAAGACTAAACTACAGTAAGTAGATGTAGCTCATCTTTCTCTCTGCTAGAGAAACCTAAAGTGTAAAACAAGAGCCTTTTAAAACTCTGTTCTCACTTCCGATCTTATATGACTCAAGAAAAATATCCATGTATGATACAATGATACAAATGAAACAGCTGATATTTTATTTGACTATAAATGAAATGAAACAGGTTTTACAACACACACGACTCACAAATTGATTGCGGAAAGAAACCTTGCTAAATCAAGATCACCCTCGTTGACAGCCACACCTACCTCATGGCCTGCTTTTGGGACCAATACTAAACTAGTGCATCTTATTAAAACTTTATTCCCAATTATCTGATGACCTATTTTCTAAAGCACTAAGAGAGGTTATATCCGGTACCATGTAAAGACATACCTTTTGCATTTGATGTGCTCTGAGGTGTGGCAATGTTCAGTACCGTGAGGGCGTAGTGTGCTGGTAACGCTGATCGGCAGAGAGACGTCACAAAGGCGTCTCTTGACACAGTCTGGTCCAGTTTACCACAGAGACTGGCGTAGAGCTCTAATGACTTCAGGATAGATTCCGTGGCAGCCTCATCAGTGCTGATAAAACAGATTCATATAAAAGGGTGTCGTTGTTGCAAAATGTTGTTGTGAGAAACGAAGAGGCTAAAACAGTACATTACAACACTAACTGTGTGTGTTTCATAAAAACTTGTGACAAACAATATATGTCATATAGCACTTTTAATACCAATGTTATGGTCAGTGATTCACACCATTCTATTCTTTAGAATGTTCTGCAAAGTCAGTTAACCGGAGAATTTCCCAGATGGCACTCTTTGGTTGGGTTTAGTTTAAGCCAAGATAAATCTATTACCATATTTGAGAGGAATACCTGAGATTTTGTTCATTACTCACATGTACCAAAATGAATGGCACTTAATGTGGGAGTTTGTGCATGGAGATGGGGTTGGTGGGAGGGGGCTTGGGGTTAGGAGGGGGCTGGTTAGGAGAGGGCTGGTTAGGAGGGGGTTGGTTAGGAAGGACTAGGGTAGAATGCATAATGGTAGAAAGGGTGTTCTGTTTGCAGGTCTTTTCCTTTGTGTGTATAAATTCTTCTAATACGCATAAGTTAGGTTATCGAAATATAACATATTCATATAAGCATAGTATTAAAACAGAGCATTATATACATATAATGCAGAGTATTATTCAAATTAAGATTGCACCTGGTCACAATTGGCCAACTTCCTAGCTTCCTTCACCAAATGAAGTTAATATGAGGAAGCATTTAACAATGAATTTTCATAACTGTCAACACTTTGTCACTCTTAGACAATTGTCACACTATCGTAAAATCAAAAACAACAATAACTTATTCACTGTTTTTGTCTATTTTCCTACTATATATTTATGCTTACCGTGATGATAAATCAGCTACACCAAATTATACAGCAAACTGGACATGTCTCGTAGGTTACGAATCATTTTCAGCTTGACATTAATAACATTTGAATAATTCCTTACATATGGTATGAGACCAAACGATCCTCTATGAAAGCTTCTAAAATCAACACTCATGCTATACCATACCACCTTATCCACAAAAAAATCTTAAAAATTTTGTCTTCCAAGTTTTCCCCAGAAAATTATACTCTTCACAAACATTTTATTTCTGGTCAGATTTTCGAATGATGACTTACCAGGCTTCCAGTAAGAGTGAGAGAGCAGACATGACACCACACCAAGAAGACTCCACCAGTGTTGTCCACATTGCATATAGATCTAGTAAAAAGAGACCCAGCATAACACAAATCAATTGTCAGCATGTGACTCTCTCTCTCTTAAAGTAATATAGTAATTAAGACACAACATTACACAGATTCAATAGCACAACTGTGCATTGGAGTGCACCTTTTCAAACACAAATTTTTGCCTTCTTTATAGTGCTTATTGCATTCTCTTCCAAAGCAATTGTCATATAAAAATCTGTACGGCATCAGGTAATGATCTCATTTAATTTAAACTCCAAGGGAGACTTGTTTGGAGTAAATAAAAAAGGGTGAAAAATACTTTTCTACAAAGGTGTTTGTGTGCTTTAAAGCATGACTTTAAGCAAAACATATGTCACATTGCAACAACATAGTAATCCTTTGATTGTAGCATATCTTTCAAAATTTACTGTGAGAGATTATGCACTCACTTTAAATATGTGTTAGGAATCAGGAAGTCTTTGTTCAGATAAATTGATAATTTTCACAAGTCAGATCTAATCTAACAGTAGTATTAAAGGATGACCTAAATTTAAAACGGTCTGTGACATGTACAAACTTATTTATTTTTTTTAACCTTCAGTCATTGGTCAACAGCAATGACATCTGAGAATGCAAAAGTCAATTCCCATTTTGTTTGAAAGCAAATAAGATGTAATCTTCAAAAAATGATGCATTTGAAATGACAAGCAGCAGGAAAACATCTGTGATGACATTGAAGACTAACTTTTCATCCAACACATGATGTTACACTTACATGTGTTATGGTACATTAAACAACTTACAATCCAATTGTTTTATTTTCCTTCTTTGTTTTCGAGGGAGGATTAGGAAGGGAGAGGGAGGGGGGGGGGGCTCATACACTTATAAGAAATATTTTGAATATGAATGAATATATCAGAGGCATTAATCCATTCAAACATACATTCAAATATTTCTACATACAGCATGAAAAAGAATATATATTGTTTGATACAGAACAAGGCACAATTAATGCATTATGCATTAGCTAGAGTTCAACATCACACAATATGTTTATATCACTTTTAGCAACTCAATCAAAAGCACTTGACAATTTAAGATGATGGTACTACCTATTGACTTCTCATAAGAGCAGGTAATTGGCAATAAAAGCTGCTGTTCTTGTGGGTCATACTGACAAGGTTATCAAACCTGCTGGCATCAGCCATGGTAGCAATGAGAAATGTATTTGAATACAAATCTTTACATTTAATTTCTTAATGCGTTCATTAACAAAATTCCTTTCCCAGCATTCTACTGCAAGTCAACTCATGTGAGCTAATCTTTCCCAGCATTTTACTGCAAGTCAACTCATGTGAGCTAATGGGTTTGGCACTAAGATCAAAGAAATGCAAGGACCTTGAAGGTTATCCGACCACTAAAGAGAATAATGATCAAAGAAATGTATTGACGTTACATACTTATAACATGCTGTGGCATGATGTTGGACATGGATAATTGCATCAAATATATCCTTTCTAGAATTTAAACAATTAGTTTGAAAGAACTTAATTTTGTATCAAGATTTTTTCTGTTCTTAATATATCTTCTTGTTGATGTCATTATTCCATATGTGCGTAGAGTGAGAATTGGGGAAGGGAAAGAGAAGTGAGTAGAATGGTTTTCAATGAAATAATCTAACATAGTGACAGAAGTGGATAGCGAAACACAGCTTGCAAATTACCATAGAATTCAAAAACATTAACATAATTGTCTACTTCTGTAGAAAATTGTCACGCTTGATTCCATGAATAGGATTGAATTCACCATAGCTTTCTGTAATCGACCTCTACAGAAAAAACATTTCAATTCTTGAGTAAACTTGTGTCTATAACTTGGCAACAGTTTTATCAACAGAGGTTAACAGTTGACTATTTGGGATGTAAGATTGGCTAGAGCTTAGAGTGGGGGATGGGTAAGAAGTGAGCAGTGGTATTGTAATTAAACTTATGTCAGTATCTTTTTTTTTATGTCTTTTGTTATGTTAATATGCGACTGTGTTCGCCATTTCTAATGCTGAAGGTGTCTGTAAATGAAGGTTATTATATGGCAGTTTGATATTAACGATATGAAATCTTTAAAAATTTATAAAAAGTAAAAAACGGATGAAGGGTTACATGGTCTGCAAATGGAAAGCTTTGATGATACTCCAACAGAAAAAATTGTAAATAACAGTTTCCTTCAGTACTCTAACTAGTTACAACTGGCAATCTCACCTAAGGAGAGGATTTAGCCATATGTACTGTACATGTACAGTAAAAGTGAAGGTTTTACAGCACACAAATGATGTTCATGAGAGAGGATTCCATGGAAACTACACAAGTCATTAGTTTTATGTACAGTGCATGTTGGATGGTACTGACAGTTGATACTAAAAGCCCGGCCATATAACCTTCATAATTACTTCAAAATGTAATTATTGGTTTCATTTCTATACGATGGAAAGACTTAAAAGCATTGAGCGGAACAAACTGTTTGCTTCACGTTACTGTAGTATTTAAGTATTTAACTAATGTAGATGTTGTGAGAAACTGGCAAGTGGCAATTGAGTGTGTAGCTGAATAATAATGTGAAAACATGGCATAATTAATACATTCTTTAGGAATGGTTGGCCACTGTGCTGAACCATGTGAATGTAATGACGTCGTTAAATTTATTGATTAAATATTTATGATTTCCTCCTCACAGACAATACAGGAACACCCAAGAACAGATCTGGCATAATGTCTAAACATTTACTGAGAAAGTCTCCTGGGGAATGAAGAGTCAAAAGCTGCCTGAGGTTACAAACATGAATGTAACAAGCAGTAAATGACAGGCTTATGAATGAGCATTTAAAAAAGACTCCTACATCAAACATCAGAGGAATCTTAAGAGTATCTCATGAGAACCGAAATGGAAGATCATGGGTACCTAAGTAGAACATAACATTGAATCTCACTAATACCTCAGTGAAACCTAAAATAAATCTCATGAATACATCTATAGAGCCTCACAGGAATCACAAAAGTACCTTAACAGAACCTCAAAGGTATCTCATAAGAATCCTATTAAAACCTCAAAGGAAGATCATTGGGTACCTGAGAAGAACCTCACATTGAATCTCACTAATACCTCTCATGAATACCTCAATAGAGCCTCACACGAATCACAAAAGTACCTTAACAGAACCTCAAAGGTATCTCATAAGAATCCTATTAAAACCTCAAAGGAAGATCATGGGTACCTGAGAAGAACCTCACAACACACTGAATCTCACTAACACCTCTCATGAATACCTCAATAGAGCCTCACAGGAATCACAAAAGTACCTTAACAGAACCTCAAAGGTATTTCATGAGAACCTTAAGTAGAACCTCAGGACAATCATGAAAAGAGTACTCCAGTGAGCACCTGAATGAAACCTACAAGGATTTTTTTGAGGACCTCATCAGAACCTGTATGGAGTTTTATTAATATACCAGGTGAAATTCTGATAATCCTATAGGTACCTCATAAGGATCTCTAAATAATCTCATGAAACTCTCTCTAGGATGTTTCAATTATCCCATCAGGCTCTCTTGAAGCGCTAACAGGGATTTTACAGAAGAGAACTTTCCATTATCAGAATTTCAATGATATTTATCCCCCCCCCCCTTGAAACTGATGCTACTAGCCAAGAGCTTCAACAGCTAACTGCAAAATGATTGGATGTGAGGCAAGGTAGATGAGCGACTTGCGGGTAATGAGATGAAGAGTGGACGATAGCGTGGAATGCTCTGAGGTGTGTGTACTGGGTGTTCAAACGCAAACTTACGATGTCCTCTGGGAAAAGACATTTTTTCATCTTCCTCTTGGCCCTCCTCCTCCTCCTGCTCATCGATATCTTTATCTTCATCATTCTTTGCCCGTTCTGTTTCTTAATATTAAATTTGTAAAGAGGAAATGCTAAGATAAAACCACTTTAGGGCTTACAGGTGGAGTCTAGTTTTTCTAAATAAAGAATTAATAAAGGGGGCTCGGTTTGGGGTCGATAAAATGTGAGTCCTTATGTTATCTTTGGCTGGAAATCATGGACTAAAGTATAAAATGAACTGAAAGCATCACCATGCAGCCTGGTGATGATGCATTTATTACAGAGGATGTCAAAGGAAAAAGTCGCAAATAACAGCAATTTGATTATTTGAAGGTTTAATAAGATAAAAAAAAGTAGCTTAAACTCCTTTCACTTACCATCAGAATATTTGCTGTATTTTATTATGAACATGATATAAACTTTAAAAAATTTAAAAAGAAAGAAAAATGGAACTTTCCTTAGGAAATCAAAGTTGCTTGAAAAACAAACAATACATAGAAATATTTGTGTGTATGTGTGTAAAGGATGACTTGCAAACTTTGTCCACATGAACAGAAGAATAAAACAGTAAACCCTTTGACAGAAACCCAGGAGAATGTACCTCTGCGGGATTATTCATAACTTAATAACTAGTGCAATTTAGGGATATATTTTCACAGACAGGTGAGAAATTTGAGATTGCAAACTTTTTTGTAGTTATAACATTTTATACTAATTACATCTGCAAATATGCAAATATATGTGATATTTCAGTATATCATTACCATACTACATTTAAAAGATAACAAATTTCATGTCATCCAGCAAAAGGCACCAAGTCAGTTTTCTGAACGCCATTGCTGATGACTAGAGACACTCAGTCGACGGGTTCCGTTACAGACATCTAATTGACTATATGCCGCATTTAACTGATGTAGCAATGTAACAATGTAGCAAACACTAAAACTTTACCACAACAGACAAGAATCCACCCTTTAAGATCTGACTCAAATCAAACTTTTACTTATAATCTGAAATAATCACATCACTGAAAATTTACCACAGGTTATTACTGCAATAAAAGAGATAAATAAGAGATGTATTTGACAGTATTTGTTTATAATAGCTTGAACTGACCTTTGTCGACCTTCTTCATTTTGACAGCTTGTCTTAAACTTCCGACATCAGGTCTGGCTTTCCATAGCTTCTCTTCTGTGTCCATCTCAAAGGTCACCACCGTGGACACGCCCTTGACCGCATCAAGGAGGGCACATAATGCTACGGACATCCCATATCCGTCGGGAACAGGGGGTGGTTCACCTTTGTCTAACAGTTCGAGACTGTACAAAAGGAAATGTTACAAAAACAAATTAATCAAAATCTTCACTTCTGTAATCGGTTGGAATATTTTGCTAATTAAAACAAGAATAATATTTTTTCAATTTTATTTTAAAGAAATTTATTGCAATTTTCTTCTATAGAAGTAAAAAATGAAGAATACAAATTAAGCAATAATATTAAACACTAAAAGTCCATAGCAGGGTAAAAGAAGGAGCAAAAGTCTGCAAAATAACATTGTAAATATGAAATCAATAAGGTCCAGCCCTGATCACTCAAAAAGGGACAAATATCATCAACATCTCTTTCTCAAAATTCTCCACAACAACCAGAGATTTTTTTGTCCATGTAACTGATTCTTGCAGCATTATGAAGGGATACACAGTGTATAATAATCTTATATCTTTGTTGGTTCAACTGACAAATCCTTCTGCACAAATATCCAACACATGATCACACAACCTTAGGCCTATTGAAAGTAGCTGATTGATGTTGTTTATAGACTCTTTTTTTCAAAATGTTTAGCTATTTTTTTTTTTTTTTTTTTTTTTTTTTGGGGGGGGTTTTTTGTTTTTTTTTTTTGGTTTGGTGTTGTTAGTTGATAAATTAGTAAATTAATTCTTTTACATAAAATCTTTGCATTATTCTTTAAACAAGAGCTTGATGAAGCTAAATGCTGGAATACAGGTAGTATATCCTCACAATTGTATTTAGCACACAAAGATGACTTAATTCTCAAACTAGGACCTTTGAATCAGGAGATATTAGTGACGAGGTGATATTTTCTTTTAAAATTCGACAATGTTTTGTAAAAAGAATTTTCAGCAAGTGAAATGTCACTACTATTGGATGAAAATACAAATTTTTGCATGAAAATATCAGCTGAATCTAACTTGACCCCAGAAAGACCAAAACCATATTTATTTCCAGAATTTGTATGAATATTATCAAAGTCCTATATTAAGGCAGTAGTTTATTCAACTCTCTAATGTAATGCATTCAACATCATCATTTTCATCTTTTGTTATTATTGCAGCCTTTACCCCCAAAAAATTGGGGAAAAAAAGACTCTAAATACTAACAAAATATAGGAATATTAACAAACCTATCTGTGATTGCCACTTTCCTAATTGCAAACACTCACCGATATATGCAACCAGTGTGATTGTGCAAACGTTAAACGACATCTTTTATTTTATAGCGATTTGTTTTGGACAAAATACAGTTTTAACCAGATATAAATCTTGGCAACATTCCAATTGTTTCAAAACTGCTGTAGATCAAAGCACGTTGTAGACAAAACTATGTAACTGTTTACTCAAAAATGCCTATCGAGTTAGTTTTGTATAACATATTTAAACTTTAATCACCTCCAATGGATCCACTCTGATTGGTCACACTCCCAGTGTTTACATTATCTGGAAATGTTTAATGATGTGAGTGACATTATTATGTCTGACTCATCATAAATTAATAATTGATCAATGGACAGATCACGCAAATGGCCCGGCTAGCTATTAAATGAATTGAAATTCAGAACATGGCTCTTTCCTATTTACATATCAGCAATAAGTAGTTCCTTTCTTTTTGAAACTTTAGCCGACGGCTATTTCAATACAATGAAAGAGCACTTCCGTAAGTGATAAAAATTCACTGAATAATCATGTAAACACTGACGACACATTGCCATTCTGAGGGTGAACGAAACAGACACACCTCCCACCAACCTTATTCATCATCTCTTTATGACTAGCAGGTACAATCATATTATCAAGATAAGGTATGGTCTTTCCCAGATTTATAGCAATTTCACAAAGAATAAACAGATTATATTTGAACTTCCACAACAGATCAATAGGGTTTGCAAAATAAGCCACATTCGAATTTTTCTCAGACCTGTTTTGAATTGAACAGAGACCTGTGCATAGTACCAATTTGCTAATAGCCCTCTGCTTATAGACATCCAAGTATTAACTGACACCTGTTCATGATACAGAAATCTTGCACACTTCATTCTACAGATACAGTATTTGAGCTTGGTCAAATGACTTCAATTGATTTAATACATACAAGGCAACATGTGGAAAAGTAATTTTTTTAATTTACTCCCTCTCAGATATAAGGGAACATCCCTGGTACTGAAATGTGCACATAACCAAAGTATTTCCAGCATATCATGAGAAACAAACTTCATAAGCATCAATACAGCTACACCAACTTTGAATACTCGAATTATTCCCTGATGTGAGTTGTATTCCTTAATACTACATTTGTAGTGTTGTAATATCTTACTCTTTATCAAGTTTTATATTAAACAAGTCAAGACACGACTATTACTAATACTAATACTATTTTAATAAAAAATCTTTGGTTGAGTCATTTTAGTTGTTTTCTTAGTTTTAGTTGCTCCATGAAATTGTGAAACCTTTTTGTGCTCAGTCATTAGCAATATCAACAAGGTAGTAAAACTATGATAAACAATATTAGAGGGAAAAAATGAAGTATCTTTTATTCCAGCCAATGAAATACATGTAAGTTTTCATGCAAAGCTGATTTATTGCAAATGCAAGTTTGATGCAAAATGCTTGATTTGTTGTCACAAGAAAGTAGCTTTAATAATGATAAGTCAAATCATTACAAGTGAAAATTAATAGAAAAGTTAATGAGAAAGGTAATATCTATAGCATGGATAGAGGTCTTTAACACTATTATGTCCTTATGAATTTTCATAATTTCAAAAAGACTTTCTTTACAATGAGGATGAGTGAGAGTAGATTTGTTAAAGGTAACAGTTGTTTGAAGAATACTTCTGTATAATAGTAATGCATTATTGGTAACATTAGCGATAGTACCAGCAAACACAGCTATAGGGATAATAGGGGGTTGGGGGGGGGGGTAGGGTCGTTAGGGAGGGTCAAGTGAAAACCATATCTTTTATGTTGCAATATAATAGTCATTGCCAGTAAAAATTAATTATGTGGTAATAAGAGTGCAGGACAGTCTTTTCTTATTGTCATTTTGGAGCATGGGCAATCAAATTTTATGGAACAGGAGCCAAAAGTAAATCTGCCATCTCCTGCTCCACCATATCATTTTTGGGTGTTGTCGTGTATTTATGACACTGACATTCTATATTATTAAGGTTAGGTCATGTGGTTTGCAATTGACAACAAAGAATATTAACTGACAAAAAAAAAATATGGAATGAAATAAAGAAAATATAAAAGGCTTGGGGTATGACAAAGCAATTAACAACTTCTGTGTATGCTGGTGCAATGAAATAATACAAATAAAATAAAATAAAATAAAATAAAATAAAATAAAATAAAATAAAATAAAATAAAATAAAATAAAATAAAATAAA
>JAAAKB020254608.1:0-10601 GCA_010014835.2 Apostichopus leukothele | reverse complement strand
TGGAAGTAAAGTTGGTAACCAAATCCTCTTTGACATTTTGTGGAATTGGAGGGAGCTTAGATTGCAAACTGTTGCAAGTTTGTTCAACTTTTGAAACAAATTTTGATTGTTTAGTTTGTACTTCATATGGATGTTATATATTTCAGCCAGTTATAACATGGGTGCCGATATGGTATAAGTGAAGTCTATATTCAGGAAGGGGGACTAGTGGCAATTGATTTATAATATTCTTATCCCTTAACTGGAGATATATTTGTAATAATTCCTACTTTGACAAACAATAAGCCCTCGCTTATTGCCAGGAATTCGATCCCTGAAAGCGGTCCGTAATGCCAGTCAAACTGTCAATGGTTTGAATTTGTAGATATTAAAGCCTTCGCTTCACAAAACCATTACGAGTCAAACCATTACTCATTACCACCGGCAATGCTGCTATTTGTTAATATTTAATTATTTTTTTTAATGTATTTTTTATTTCTTTTACTGATTTATGAACTGTTTCTTTATCAAGTTTCATGGTATTTACAAGTCTATAACATGGTGCAGATTGGTCTGATATAGGGCTTAGTGTTATAAGGTTTCCAAACTAAACAATCGCGTTCTTGTAACAATGATAGCCTATATGCTACAAAGTGGAAACCTTTTTCTTGATAGCTAGAGCTTTCGTAATCAAAGTGGAGAAACAGCCCTACTGTGCAAAAACGTAATGGCGACCACCATTGCATCCGTGGCTTGTCTCGGTCTCATAGTTGTACTCATTTTTATCCATCGTAATGTTTATGCACAGTATGAATAACGAGAGAACGGAAAGAACTCCTTAAAATGCGTCAACTACACCTTGCAATTCATATAGCCTACAGTATTATATTAATAATTAACGTAATAAATAACCATTTTCAATTTGCTTAAAGTTAACAATAAGGATATGACAATAGGTCTACATTACTTCCGCGTTTTGCATCTCGACAAATGACTTACGAGGAGCAAAAAAGCAGGTAACATATCATAATTTCACTGAATGAGCCTGATCAGTTATTAACAAAAGATAAAGGTGAGGGGGATATTAAGCTTGCTATCCGCAATGATTTTCTTGCTTCAGTTGTCTGGACAATGACAAAACTGGGTGAGAGAGAGAGAAGAAGAGGGGGAGAGAGAGGGGAAAGGGAGAGTGTGAGAGGAAGGGGCAGGGAGAGGGGTGGAGAGAGAGGAGAGAAGGTGGGTGGAGGGAGGGGTGGAGACGGAGATTGAGAGGGAGGGAGAAGCAGAGGCTAAGAAGAAGTGGTCAGAGGCATTAATATTAGTTACACGCATGAAATTCTACTCATACAATAACAAGTGTTAGTGGTTACCTGGAGTCATACTTAGCCAAGGACTATATTTCTCTGAACAAGTTAACTTTGATTTAGTGATTGAAACTTTTAGTCAAAGTTCCGTACGTCGTATGGTACTTGGTTGCCGTCTTTAATAATCCCACACAATTTCCATCGGTAAATATAACATAGAATACCTGTGTGTACCTAATCTCATGTAGGCGTACTATTTATGTATTTGTAACTGTTTGATTTCGTCAATAAAATTCGAATTCGAAGCAGAGGGTAGAGCCTATATGGTGTCATGAAAATTCATTTCAATGCAAGCGTTAATGAAATGAAATTCACTAACTCTCAAATGGGGTCAGTGTTTTTAGCTTATTACCCCCCCCCCCCCTCTCTCTTTCTTCACACCTTAAAGGCTTGCTATGCGACTGCCCATGATCCAATAATTTCAGAACCTCATTTGAAGGTTATCATTCTACCGCTAGTGCGTACTTGCTTTAATGTAATTGGACGAAACAGAACAACAATATGAAAGATTTTGCAGAAATCCTAGACAAATTTATTGTTTTCTGATGTGGACTTGCAACATTCATAGAAAAAACAAAATGTGTGAAAAGAGGTTTGTTAAATCATTAGTACTGACAATTTTTTGTTTCCTTTTCGCTTTCACAATTAATACAGCGGCTGTCTGGCTTCCTCCAGACTGCTCAATTGAAAAGTATTTAACAGTACAACATTGCACTTCGATCTACCGATAGACCTAGTCTAAATATGCCCGAGAGTGTACCATGTGCCCATTAACATTGCATTGTTTTCTGAGGGCCCCCAGACCACCCCCCACACTCACCCCTACTTGGGGAGTGGTATTCAAAGACTCCACAGCCCGTCCATAAAGAATCATGCCTTCCAAATCTACTGTCAGTAATCCAACAACCATCGTTTGTAAAGTACAATGCAAGATATTAAACATATCAAATATATGCTACCATGGCAACTACAAGAAACTGACAAGTGATTTATATCATATCTGAGAACAAGAGAATGCCCTAAAAAAAAATAATAAAACAGGAGACAAATATCCGTTTTAAAACAGTGGGGTGGTAGTACTGATAAAAAGTAGGCCTACTAAATAGTCCCAGTTTAAATTAACTTGCCCCTGGAATACTGCTCAATAATACTGTGACTGCTACACGTAACAACTAATCTATAAGAAATATAAAGTAACTACCACCCTCCCTAACAAATAATAGGCTAGAAAATATGAAAAATATCAGTTTTGCAACACATATTTCGTTGAAATCAACGAGCTTAGACAGTAATCAATCATTATAAACATTTAACTGACAAATTCGGACGGTAAACTAAAACAAGTTGATATCTAAAAGTAAAAACATGAGATAAGTGACATTTTCATTATCATCTGTTATTCTAGTAACTTAAAGAATTGACTATTATTTGATGTTATATTTGTTAATTACTATTTTGACCTGAACTTAATTTGTATGAATTGCATTTTTCTTTTATTAAATCTTTAATTAATTGCACTACTAAGTTAAGAACTAATCATTCTATAAACGAGAGGTAAAAATAATGTAAATATATATTGACATTTATATTAGTACTGTAGAATCTTTACTTTGTTTTTAGATTTAAAACTTCATTAATAAACCAAGTTGACTTCTTAACCACTAAATATATGCTAGAAACACATAAAAGGTTTTACCTCTATTCTACCCTATTCTCTTTGAAGGTTACAGTGGGTGCTGCAATGTCTATTTCACTGTTTTATTGGAATATTAAACATGGAAAAACTTTTGTATGACAAGCCATGACCAATTCTAGATCTATGAATATTCATTTTCAGATGTATGTTTTGGATTTTTAAATGAGTTTAAGTCCATCTTGTAAGTTGGATTTTCAAACCACTGAGCATTCCCAACCTCCTTAGGTTTCAACAGTACCTCTGGTGTCCTATTGAAAAGGAATGACAAAAAAATAAGAAAGTGGATTATCACTTCATCCTTGCAAAAGAGATGAAACATAAATTTTTAGTTTTACACCAAAAGATATACTTCATCAGTTTTTGCAATAATCAAATTCATTTTTTGTTTTGTTTCTGTGTTTTTATTTTATTATAAAATATTCAAAAAAACATACGAAAATAGAGAAAAAGTGAATTTCCATTGTTCCTTGAATATATTAGCATTTATTGATTAATACCAAACCTTAAACTATGCCAATGTATACCACAACTTTTACTTATGAAACAAACAAGGGGAGCTTGAACAAAAAGGCATCTTAAAATCAATTAGATAACTTTTAAAATTAAAAAAATTCTCTGGAACTTCTTATCATGTCTTTGGGTATGAGCTGACAAGCGTTAGTGGTATGCGTGTGAAATATATAAAAAATATATAAAAAATATCTCCAGGTGAATACTTTATGAGCCACACTTACAGATTTGAGAATGCTCACACTTACCGCAAAAGATGCAAATTACATATTAACTAAATGAAGCAGGCTCAATTTTAATTACATGAACATGTAATTCCTTGCCACATATTATAAACCATCAATTTTCATGCAGCATTCCCCCCCCCCCCACCTACAATCACCACAATACTCGACCCATCCATCCAGCAAACCACTTCTCACATCCACCCACACCTTTAATACACCCCCGCATGGCTCAATTAACATCATGAAAGTTGGTGTACTTTACCTTCCTTCGGCTCCATTGGTTGGTTCCTCGTAGGTTGGTTCAGTACTGTTGGAAAAATTTCAATATATGATTAACCTAGCTACATCTAGTCTTCAAATAACATATTGAATAAAACCTTAGTAATCTTTTAACTACTATTCCTGATGAAACTGATCTACCTAAGGAAGTACCTGTAATGTTCCTCAGGAGGCATAACAAAATGTATCCATATAAAAAAAAAATTGGCATACTGACAGTCATTTCAAATAGCTTATGATTTTATTGAAGGCCTTAGTTGGTGATGATCCCTATATTGCCATATCTTTCCTGGGGGTGTCATGCATTCACCCAGAATCTACAGTACCTTTCATACTGTATTTAACCAGGGATTACACCCAAGAATTGTGGACAAATGCTTCCATGACAACAATTGAAGGCATTAAAAACTTGATGCATGGCTTATTTAACATCATGAAAGTTGGTGTACTTTACCCTCCATCGGCTCCATTGGTTGGTTCCTCGTAGGTTGGTTCAATACTGTTGGAAAAATGTCAAAATATGATTAACCTAGCTACATCTAGTCTTCAAATTGTTTTTAATAACATATTGAATGAAACTTTAGTAATCTTTTAACTACTGTTCCTGATAAAACTGATCTACCTAAGGAAGTACCTGTCATATTCTTCATACAACAAACTTTATCCATTTTAAAACATTTTCGGCATACTGACAGTCATTTCAAATAGCTGATGATTTTATTGAAGGCCTTAGTTGGTGATGATCCCTACATTGCCACATCTTACTTGGGGGTATCATGCATTCACCCAGAATCTACATGACATTTCATACTGTATTTAACCAGGGATTATACCCAAGAGTTGTGGACAAATGCTTCCATGACAACAATTGAAGGCATTAAAAACTTGATGCATGGCTCATCATGAAAGCTGGTGTACTTTACCCTCCATTAGCTCCATTGGTTGGTTCCTCGTAGGTTGGTTCAATACTGTTGGAAAAAAGTCAAAATATGATTAACCTAGCTACATCTAGTCTTCAAATTGTTTTTAATAACATATTTAATAAAACCTTAGTAATCTTTTAACTACTATTCCTGAAAAAACTAATATACCTAAGGAAGTATATATATATACCGTGGAGTGGCCATAAGTTGACTGAATGCACAGATGTGACATATGAAACTTTTGGAACGGAAATGGTGAATAAATGACTTACTCCTTGAGAGGGAACCCCCTGGAATAAATCAGTGGTTCCTCTGACATGGACATGCGATTAACGTTCACCCTTGTGACATCAGCAAACGTAGCTATAGTCCAGAAAGAATACAAATGAGAGACAAAGGTGATTTGAATTACAAAAAAGATGAAACAATTTTCTATCAGATACCAATTCTAAGCAAATATGCAGAAACATTGAAAGATATTGCATTGTAGAGAAGCAGAGGATGTAGAGTGTGTGTGTCTGGGAGGGGGGATGGGTGGGGGGATATTACCCAAACCAGCGGTTCACCTTCAATTCCAGACTTCTTGTCTTCATCATGGGAATACCTTAATATGTAACAATTATTATATAAGGGCCTTTTCTTCAAATTAACAACTGTTTCCTGTACAGCTGTGGGCCATCAGAAAGTCTTTTAATTGAAGCTGTTAACCTTTAGAACATAGATATAGTAACAACAATCAACTAGTTATCATAAAAGTGTGCACTTGTTTTGGGGGTTTTGTTTTTTGCACAATCATCTGTACTATACCGTTCTATGTTTCTAAGGATTAAGGATTTGCCAGAGTCCAAGATTCAATATCCTGAATTGTGTTACAAAAGCGAACACTTTTGTTTGTATTAAAGGAACCTATATCAGATGCGTTGACTTTTTCTGTTTTTCACAGTTTATAACATACAAAGCACAGAATGTGATTCTCACCATCACTTCGTTTTCTTCTGAGTCTCCGCCATGTTAGATATATCATCCCTGTGGCAACAAGAAGGATTAGCATCGCCCCGGCAACGATGACTAATAACATGTAATTGAAGTATTCTGTAACAACAAAAATGTAAAAATAACAAATTTTGGGAATGTTTTAATTTGGCCGTGTCATCTAAGTATATTTGTCATGTCATTATATTGCTTCTACTAAAAGCTAATACCATTCCCCCTCCCCCCCCCCCCCCCCCCGGACCCCAGAGCACATTAATGCACTCATAGTTTGTCAAAGGCTTCCTCAGAGTATCGCTGAAAGTGTTAGAATATTCTCTCCATCTGACAGCAAAGAAAAACCTTTTTTGTGCCATTTTCAAATATAAGGCCTAATTTTGATGGTTTGGCATCTGTACTAAGTTTTTATAGGAAGTATCTCCACATGGTATTGCATTAATTTATGGAAAATGTGAAAAATGAAAAATGTTTCGAAAGAATTATAAACCGGAGTTCCGACCCGTCGAGAGGTATTTTCCAACCAATATGAGAGTATCAGTCCCTCTGATTTCACAACACCAGAACAACACATGCAATACAGTTGTGGTGTGGTATGAACGATAATTATGTGGTCAAAATTAGTTAAAGGTTCTTCGGAACATTTCTGAAAATGTATGTTAGAGTGCTCTCCCATCTGACAACACTAACCAGGTAGTTCTTGCCATTGTATGAAGATAAGACCTAATTTGACACTTTTGTGCCAGTACTCATTTTCAATAGCAGGTGTCTCTCGACATGGTGTTGTACTTCGTTTGCGACAATATGCTTCCAAAGATTACAACAGCGTTCCGACCTTCTATGCACATGGTTACTGGTGTTACAAGAGTAATTCAAACCAACCTTAAAGTATCAGTCCCACTTTCTATCTGTCTGTCTGTCTGTCCATCCATCCTTGACAGTTTACAAAGGTTTTATTTCAAAACTCAGTACAATGCGGATGGCAGTTAGACACAAGAATAGTTATGTTAAATGACAATACTTACCCCTTTCATCCTGCATGTATTTCTTATGTGTTTCATTTACAGCTGATGATAATTCTAAAACAAGGAGAAAATAAGTACTCTTTCAAAAGTTATCGTTGCCATCTTCATATGTTAAGACATATTTACATATAAAGAGGACACAAACTTCTCTGACCCGACAGATTTATCTGCCAAATTTGACTATCACCAATTTGTGGCAATATCAAATTTGAAAAGTACAAAATCTTCTCAAAACAGTACTGTTTGAAACTGTGAAGCAATTTTTTTTTTTAAGAAGCAGGCTAGAATTTGGGTTTTTATACAAATGAACTTTATGTGCAAGAGCTAATACAGGGCTGAACAGGGTAATGTTTTAAGCCATCATGAAACTCATCGACCTGTGTTGAGTTGATTTTACTATCGGGATAGTTTATACATGTCAATACATAACATGAATTCAATGTCATGTACCTATTTTCTTATGTCAAAATTCCTCTTGTGCAAGGAAATGAAAGAATACATGGCACATTTTTGTTCTACTAGGTACCCAGGGTAATGTTAATCCTTTATATCAACCAACCGACAAACATGCTAGAAAAAAAAAAGTATGGTCAAACTCACATAAGCTCTTAAGCTCCTAGATATCTGACATGATGTGAGGGTACCTCTAAAAACTTGTACAATAACACCCGACTAACAAAGAGGAATGGCCAAATGTAAACGCTCCCAAGTATTACATGATCAGTTTACATTCTTGTTAACATGATAAAAAAAATTCTGTTGGTATATCTTTCACAATGTAACGAATCCTGTAAAGCCCTGTACAATTAACACCACAGTAACACAACAACATGGCAGGGTATTAAATGTGTCCTATAGTAACATTTGCATGGCTCATTACAGAGTAACTGCAGCATTATAACATTTATACTCATGTGACAAAATGAAACAAATTGTAACAGTAATAAACAAAGCTAAAACATTTTGTTTCAGTTCAATATATAAATATGAAGGAATGAACAAGTAACAAATTTACTAATTTTTCTCCTTTCTTTTTCTCCTTTTTTTTTTACTTTTTTTTTTTTTTTTCTTTAAAGAAAGGCTTCTTGATGATGAACCAGAGTGTTGCTTCAGTATTTGCATCTTGAAAAAATCTATATATAGGCAATGAAATTATTTTTTTGATTTCTCAATGCAGTCCCACATTGTTTATAAAACTGCTGACATACTGTTTATTTATTTATTCGCATTTTTATCCAGGGTTGCTTATTCAGCAAAAGCTGGATTCCAATAAGGCCCTGCTTTTTAAATTAAACGTTATACTAAATTAATTTTTAAATTAAACGTTTATAATAATCATCATTAACCAAAGAATCCTCAGAATGTAACATGGCTTTCTCAAACACTGAGGGATTGAGATCAAATGCCTGTCCATTACCAGATGCAGTTAACTTTATTGAATGCGCTATGAACTGCTGATATCACGATTCAATCTGATTACTGGCAACCTACAACATTCACTTACCAAGTTTACACAAGTCCCCAGCGTAGCCATCACGACATTGACATTTTCCTCTCTTTTTTTCGCAAATTCCGTCGTGCTCGCAGAAACAAGGGTGTTGGCATTTGTCTCCCCATAAGTGAAGAGGACAATCACCACTTTGACCTCTACATGAGCCAGTGACATGGTCACAAAGATCGACATCCTTACAGATACACTCTGACTTGCAATATCGCCCATAGTAACCAGGTTCGCATGGATGTTTGCAGAACTGACCAAACCAACCGTCTGTACAATTGCAGTGCCCACTCTCTGGATCACATGTTCCATCATTTTGGCAGTTACATATGCCACGACAATGATGTCCATAAGTACCTGCAGGAAATAACAAAATAACAACTTTTATGAAGAAAACTAATATTAAAATTGGTGTGAAGATCCCTCTACTCAAAAAACATTAAAATTATTCCATCACAAAAAGAAAAAAGGATGAAAAAGCATCAAGATATAGTACATTGGTCTTTTACATTTGCTGTTTTTTCCTTCCTTAAGATCTATTTCCCTTTGATTTTAATTTAACCAATGTGGCAATCAAAAAGTCATATTTTACAAAATAAGTAAAAGTTTAAAAGTTATAGAAATTGTACCAGTATGTTGCCAACATCAATATTTGATAAAGGAAAAAATATTTTGCTTACACATGTTTCAGATAGATTAATAGAATCCTTACTTTATATCATATTCCTAAAACAGTCCCATGTTCACCTCAAAGATCTGGGGAATGGGTAGGGAAAGATGAGGAGGAATGACTTGTATTTATATTTCTCTAATTCTTCATGTATTAGTTTTCATAATTTAATCCCCAGTTCAATCTCTCACAACTTCAATCATGATATTGCTAGGGTCAAGAAGATTACAGTACCTTGCGGGCAATGTTCTGAGCAGTTGTTGCCATGCCAACCAAGCAGACAGCTACAATGTCCATATTCTGGGTTACATACTCCATGTACACAATCACATCGTAAGGAACAAGCACTTCCAAATGTTCCAATCGGGCAGTCTTCTTCACAACGTACCCCTCTCCTTCCTGGTGGACATTCACATATACCTAATGTGAGGAAAAGTGTTAATAATAATATTACTTACATTTCCTTTCAAATACATTAATATTACCTTCATCATAGACCTTGCTGTCAAAGGTTCCACACATGTTCTCACCTGCTCTCATACAACATGCTATAGCTTGAATCTAACATGCTGTATGTAATGGGTAGGATCCAGATATGCTCTCATGGAATCAACACATTCTAGCATAGGCTACAATATGTTATAACTTGAATCTACACATGCTTTGTTATGGGTAGGATCCACATATGCTCACATGGAATCAACACATGCTCTCATACAATATGTAATGGCTTGAATCTACAAATGCTGTATGTAATGGGTAGGAACCACATATGCTCTCATGGAATCAACACATTCTAGCATAGGCTACAATATGTTATAACTTGAATCTACACATGCTGTATGTTATGGGTAGGATCCACATATGCTCTCATGGAATCAACACAGGCTATCATACAATACGCTATAACTTGAATCTAAACATGCTGTTTGTTATTGGTAGGATCCACATTTGCTATCATGGAATCAACACAGGCTATCATACAATACCTTATTACTTGACTCTTCACATGCTACATTTTGCATTTTGTCATTGAGAAGTAATATATAGATAAAACTCACCTGTTATGTGGTGACAACTTGAACACAAACAGATCTGGTTACATCCAACTCCATAAAAACCCTCAATGCACGTTTGATTACATGAAGGTCCTGTCCAACCATCGGCGCAAAGACATCGACCAGATACTGGGTCGCATGAAGTTACATGTTGACAGCTGCAAGGGCTCGTGCAATTGTAGCCATGGTAACCTGCCATGCAAGTCTCGTTGCAGTAAACACCTCGCCTTCCACGCCCGCAGGTACAACTTCCATCGACAGGATCGCAGGTGGCATCTTCGGCACAAACACAAGTCTGTATACAATCTTCTCCATACATACCTGGACAGGAAATATCATTTATGAACAGAAAACATGTAAATGAAACGTAAAGAGTCTAATCAGC